>JAWWLR010220475.1:0-12709 GCA_035041075.1 Acraspis erinacei | reverse complement strand
TAAAGAAGGCTATTTTGAAGAGTGTGAACTTGCCGCCCGAGCGAAGCGAGGGCGGAAGTCACACGAGGTCAAATAGCCGTACGCTCTTGATACACACTATAACAAAACAAAGGCAAGGGTACCATTACCTTTCAGGTAAGAAAGATAAAAATATTTTGTATTGACTTTTTTTTGTACTACAAAAAAACTCTAAATTAGTTACCATGGATTATGAAGATTAAAAACTAAATTGAATCTTTCAAAGTCAAAGCTTCTGAAATTCTAGAATTTAAAATTGTTATTACATAAAGAAATTATAATTTTCCATTAAAGCTGATTATGCGAATTCTTATAAAATCAGAGAATGAATTTAATTAAGCTAAACAAAGTGTCAAACTAAATAATAATTTTAAATGGAAAACATTAAAAATGAAAAAAAAATTATACTCCAAAAATTTGAAACTAAAACGAATGCGAACTTCATTTTAAACTGACAAAATTTATATTCAATAAAAACTTTGAGAATAAAATTTTTTTATAATCAAATCCTTTAAAATTATAATTATTTGTGGTAAATTCAAATCACTTCAAAACTAATAATGTTTATATTATTAATTAAACTTTCCCAAAGTCAACCAATTCAATTTATATATATATGTGTATGGCTGTGGCCTAAACGAAAAATGACCATAACGGAAAATCCAAAAATTACATTTTTTCATTAACAAAATTTTTTTTGAAGAATCAGCCTTGCCTTAAACGATACATTTAAACTACGTCTGTTTTAATAACAATTCATGTTATACATTATAATAATATACATTTATGGAAATCACATACAATTTGCCGAAGGAGCTTTAACAAAAGAGAATTCACAATCACCAAATTACTGCAGTGGATACTTTGACCTTTAGTTTTACGAAGTCTGTGAACATGTGTGGAGAATATGTAAAGACTGAGCGAGACCTGTGGCTTTTATATTATTAATATTTAATAATCTCATAATCTCTACATATAAAATATTTTTGATATTTCAAGCTGTTATAAATTTTTTTATTAAATGGAAAATGATAACTTGATTTAAGTTCCAACAATTTATAGAAATAAAATATTGATAAAAATAGTACGAAAAGTTATTTCCACAATATATTGCAATATACTGTTATGAAAACATCAATGATTTCGAAAAACTTTTTAAGGTTCTACAAATTAAATTTTTTCTGATTAAAAAGAATTATTTACATTTAATTTTTAAACTTTTTAAAGAATTTGAAAGATTTTTGAATAATGAGATTATTTTTTATGATTCCAAGGAAAATGGAATATGATTTTTTATTTTTATTTATACAGGTTTACGAAATTTTATAAATAATTCTAATAAGTGTAAGAGGTAATAAATTTTAAGTTTAGATTTGTAAAGATTTTAAACAATAAATTTCATAGCTGCTGAAGTATTCTTAAAAGTGAGACATGAATTATGAAAGAATATTTTTAAATATTTTCGAAGCATTCCAAAGTATTTAGAAAATTGTATAAAAATATCTAGAAGATTTTAAGGTATTTTTTTTTATTTTGAAGAACATTTTCAAATATTGAAGAAAAATTCGAATCTTAAAAAAAAATTATGTAGAACCTGTTGAACAGTTTTGGAAATAATAGGAAATTGTACGAAATTGTCGAAAATAAATTTTAAAAAATGTCAGATAATTTAAAAAATAATTTAAAAATTGATTAACGTTACTGTCTTACATATTATTCACTTTTTAACGTTTTCAGTTTAAAATTCTGAACAGTTTCGATAAAATAATACAAATTTTTGGCAAGTTACATATAGAGGAAAATCTGTTTTCAAATTAAAATGAGAATTAATTCATAAAAATATTGATTTCACACATAACTTCAGAAAATTTTTTCATTATCTTCCAACTTTAAAAATCCTTAAATAGCTTCAAAATTTTGTTTTAAAATCTTCAGAAATCTACATTTTCAAAAAAAATTGGCTGGAATCTTTTGAAATGTTAAATTATTTTTGATTTTATTAAATTTTTAAATGTCTGTTAAATTTATTTGAATTTTTAAGAAAACTCTTAACCAATCCTGCAAAATAAGAAAAGACCTTAAAAGTTTCTAATTTTTGTATATGATTTTGGAAATCTGTTGCAATCTTCTTCCATATTATCTAAAAATTAATTTTTTAAGATAAAAAATCATTTTCAATTTCTATAGGAATCTCAATGAAATTTTCGTTTATATTTTTATTTTTCATGAATCTTTTCAACTTTCGAATCATTTTGTGATTCTTTTAAAACTTCTTAATTTCTTTTAAAATGGTTCGAATTCTTCCCATTTTTAATACAAACTGCAAAATTTGTAAAAATACTTGAAAATATTCCAGCTTTTATTTTTTTAATTTTGGAAATTTGTTTAAATCGTTTTAAAACTACTTTTTTAACCAAATACTAGAATATAAATATTTATGTGAAGTTATAATAATATTCTACCAAAAAACAAGACTTTTCAATACACGAATTTTTAACCATATAATAGAATTAGCAACTAAAAAAAATTACAAAGATAATTAATTGCATTAATTGCGTTAATTGCATTAATTGTATAAATTGCAAAGATAGTTAAATTTTAAGATAAAAAATCAATTTAAAAAAAAGCGACTTTTCAACTAAAAATATGTAAATTTGCGGTCAGATTAATTTTGAACTAAAAAATTGAATTTTTATCCAAGAAGAACTTTGAACCAAAAGACCATGAATTTTCTGCAAACTAGTTACATTTTTCTTGAAAGAAATTAATTTTGAGCTAAGAAAATTAATTGTCATTGAAGATTATTTTTATCCCAAAAAAGGAAAACTAATTTTTAGTTTCAGAAAATTATTTTGGGAAATCCGGGAAATGAAATTAAAAAATTTTGTTTACAATGTACAATTTAAATATCTAGTTTCAAGGTACTATTTTGTTAACAATTCTTCCTTTTTTTATTTCAAAAATAATTTTTATTTAAACTAAAAATTTATTTTTATTTTTTGGTAGAAAAATAATCTTCGAGGAAAATTAATTTTCTTAATTCAAAATTAATTTCCCCAAGGAAAATGTAACTAGTTTCTGGAAAATTCGCATTGTTTTGGTCAAAACTTCATCTTCTTGGATAAAAATTCAATTTTGTAGTTAAAAATTAAACTGGCTGCAAATTTAAATATTTTTTTTGAAAAGTCGGTTTTTCAAACATTGATTTTTAAACTTAAAATTTAACTATTTTATTTATCTTTAAACTTTTTGTTTAGCTGAAAATTCTATTATTTGGTTAAAAATTCGTGTATTAAAAAGTCTTGTTTCTTGGTAGAAGCTTTTTCTGCTTGGTGGAAACTTCAGATACAAATTTATATTCAATTATATTGTTCAAAATTAAAGCATTTTTTTTGCCAGATTACCAAAATTGTAAAAAAATAATCTGCAAGAATTTCAGGCATTTTTTAAACTGTTGAAGGTCTTATTAAAAACAGTAGGAAGAAATCGAATCATTTTAAACGATATTCAGATGTGTTAAAAGAATTTCAAAAATAATTGAAAAGTTGACAAGATTCCAAATAATTAAAAATAAAATTATATACCAATATTTCATTAGGATTCATATGAAAATGAAAAATTGTTTTTTATCTTATAAAACTAATTTTAAGCGATTATTTAAGAAAATTTTCAAAGATTTCCAAAATCGTAAGCAAAAATTAGAAACTTTTAAAGAATTTTTTTTATTTTTCAGGTATGTTTAAGGATTTTAACGTTTTAAAATATGTTTTTAAGCTTCTAAGGTAATGAGAAAATACACTTAAGATTACTGTAAATAATTTTAATGATTTAAAAAAAAATAATTTTAAAAGAATGTTTACAAGATTTAAAAACAAATTTTGTTATATAGATAACAATTAAACAATTATTAATTAGTAACAACTTAAAACAAAAGGAATTTAACTTCTAATTTAAAAAGTGCTAATTAATATAAATTGTAATCTTTCAAGTTTTAACTCTTTTCACTGAAAATTGCATAAAATGATATAATTTTTTTTTAACTTTCAAATATTTGGATTAATTCTTCAATTTAGATCATTGCAAATTATAAGGAGGATTTTTAATTGAACCTTTGATCTACACAATTTATGAAAGTTAGAATTTTTTGTTTGCAGAATTATTCTAAGAGGATATTATTATTAATAATAAATTGTTTAAATAATTATGTTTGTTAACTTCATTTAATTATAACCTGATCAGAATTTGAAACTGTACCAAGTGTGGAAAATATTAGAAAAAACTGTGACTTTCTGTCATTATTCTAAGAGAATATTATTATAAATGATAAATTGTTTTAACAATTATTTTTCTAAAATTTATTTAATTCTTTATTTATTTATTTATAATATAATATTATATTATTAATTTTTAACTAAATAAAATAATTAAATTAATATTATTATATATTAATTATAATATAATATATTTATTTATAATTTATTGGATTGAAACTTGAACTAATTTGCTGATTAATAAAAAACAGTAAGATATTACCCTACTCCGTAGTCTAACTTTTAAGGTATTTTTTTTTATTTTGAAGGATTAATTAAGAGTTTTATGAAAAATTCAAATAAATTTAAGATACATTTAGAAATTTAAAAAAAATCAAAAATAATTTAACATTTAAAAATATTCCAAATAAATGGTATCGAAATTATAAATTTCTGAAGATTTGAAAACAGAATTTTGAAATCATTTAAGAGATTTAAAGTTTGAAGATAATGAAACAATTTTCTGAAGATTTTTGGGAAATTTTTCAGTCATTACTTTGTTTAAAAATTATTTTTTATAGATTACTTAAAAAGAGTATAAAAAACAAATTTCAACAGTAAAGTTTTATCGTCTCATAAAAAAGCAAATAACATAAATTTACAGTTTCAACCAGAATTGACGTGAACAGACGAATGATAAGATGAAATAGAGAAGGTGCAGGGTGACTGCTGGACCGGGACACCCAAAAATCGTGAAATGACCGGGAATTTGACAAATTTTTAAATAGTGTGTTGAATTCTTTTTTTTTAATTATACTATTTTTTAGTTTATTATGCGAAAATCGAAAATCTTTTACCTTAAAAATGTTCAATTTTTATTTTTAAACGTACATTTTTAATTTTAAAATTTAGTCTGGAAGGCATAAACAGTAAAAAATTAAAATCCTCTGAAGTTGCAAATATTCCCTAAAAACATTTTTATTTTATTTTATTTTATTTAAACGGTTTCAGTTTGAAAGTCTGAATTATTAAAAAAATGTAAACATCTGATTTGAAAAATGTTTATTTTTTAAGTGAAATTGTTAAACTTTGATGTATAAATAACAATTGAACACTTATTATTTGTAAAAAAGATTAAGTAATTGTAAAAGATATTTAGCAGTTTTTAAAACATTCAAAATTAATTTTAAGCTTGGGATGATTTCAAATAATTTAAACAAAATGTTAAAAAAACAAAAAATTTTGAACGTTTTTAAGAATCGTAAAAGGCTTTAAAAGAATAGCAAATTATGTTAAGAATCCCAAGAAAATTGAAAATTATTTTTCAATTACAAAAATTATTTTAAGAGAATATTTAAAATGTTTTTAAAAGATTTATAATATTGCCAAAGAAGTATATGCCTGTCGATGAGAAACGACATACTCCTGACCCCGTGACAGCCCATAGATTCCTAAAAATGACTTTCAAACAACTTCCATCAGTTATTTAAAAATTTTTGGTGAAAAGATTGTAACGGTAATCGGAGGTGCTTTAGGGTCATTAGCGATAATAGCCCTTGCGCCTCGGAGGACCCGACGACTAAGCGCGCTGAGAGAGGAGTGGGGGGTAATGGTCCCACTGGAAGGGGAAGGATCCCAGGTAGCTCGCGCTCCTTTGTTCATCGACCGGGTGGCGGCAAGTGAGGCCCAGAAGTGGTGGGGATATACTTATCCAGGTATAAAGTGTTTCGGGCGATGAACCTAGAATCTGTCCAGTCCAGAAAAAGGGTATAGGTCTAAGTTTATAACTACAGGCCAATAAGTATACTAAACGGGTTGTCTAAAGTCTCTGAGATCTGTGTATATAACATAATGATGTTCTCAATTTCTCAATACATATAACATATTAGCACACTTATATTGATTGCGCTGCACTAATTCATTATTATTATTATTATTCTGCCTTGACCTTCAAAAAATAAACATCACGCCCGTTTTGTTCCTGAATAGGCCTGACATTGGTCTTATCTCCTCCTTCCAACTGAATTTTTCGGAATAAGTTTACCTGAAAATGAAATTATATTTTAATTAAAGAGGAAAGTAGAGCAATATCAGGTAACAAATCCTATTCAGTGATAAATATAATACAATAAAAATATAATAAACAATCTGAACCTCTTTTTGCGTCACATTTTGAATATATTGTGATATTATCCAAGTCACAGACTCCGTGCAAGGCGGAATAACGAGTGATCCCTTGTAAGTGAAATCTAGGGATTCTGTGTCTAAGTTCAAATCTGACAAGGGAAATGGTGATACTTTTGCTGTTGAATTTATTGATCGTATTTTACTCAAAACCTTTTCAAGTGGTTTAAGTGGAGATTTTCCTTTGCCAATCTGAATTAATCAAAAAGATAAATTATTTCGGATTTGTTTATTTAGGGACGGTATTTATTATAATTACCACTTTATACAAATTACAGAAACTTTGAAAAACCTCTCATTTGATTTTACATGGCCCCAGCAGAATTTAAAAATTAAAGCATCCAAACTTTTCAAATTTAAATCGTTCAGAATTGGTCAATCTAAAATTGGAAGCTTTATTAATATAAAAATTTGATATAGAAAAGCTTCGGATTCAAGGACTAGGCACAAAATGTAAATTAGGATGGTCCAAATTTACACCTGTACAAATTTTATCACATAAAATCGAAAGTTGAATTTTTAGACAACCCCAATGTACATGCAATGGAGCCCAGTCAATTTTGACCATACTCTGTAAAAAGTTAGTTCTCATCGTCTCGATTGAATCAATCAATGGCCACGAAGTCCAAAAATGAAAAGTTTTTGAGTTAGAGATTATTGAACTTGGAAAAATTTTAATAAAGCTAGGCCATTGTCTTAAAAAAGATCAGAGAAGGTCATTCAGGGGTAGATTCTCATATGTTGTCGATATTCAATGAATGAAGACAAGATATGAGCTATATTTGAATAAGGATCAATATTTGAAAAAGGAACGCAAGATGTTGTCAAGATCCAGCCGATAAAGGAAAGAAATGTGGCTAGATTGGTTAGGGTTGGTTTTGGTGGTTTTTGGTTTATTTGGTTAGGTTTATTTACGTTGGTTTTGATAGGATGATTTGGATTGTTACGTTTGGGTTAGTTTGTCTTGCTTAGTTGGTTTGGTTTGTGTTGGTTTGTTGTTATTAGTTTGTGTGTTGGTTTCTTGGTTCCGTGGGTTGGATGTGTTCAATGTCTTCTTTAATGGAAATGTTTCTTTGGGTTCATTCGCTTGTGTTGACTCCTTTAGGCATGTTCATTTTGGCTGATTGGTTTGAAATGGTGCATTTGGGCTGGTGTGTTTGTCTTGGTTCGTTAGTTTTAGTTTGTTTGAGTACCATCATTTTAGATTTTTTTTGTTTAGTTCGTTTAGGTTTATTAGTTTAGGCTGTTTCGCTCGGGTCGTTTCATTCGGGTGATTCGTTTAGGTTCGTATTGAGTTTACCTTACTTGCTTAGTTGGCCTTAGACTTAGTTGCTTCTTTGATCTACTGTTTTTAGGACTTTTGCCTTTGTTAATTAAAATGGTTCGAAATTTAACCATCTCTACCAAGTTTGAGCAGAATAGACAAACATCCATTTATTGTAGCTTTTCTGCCTCGTTCTTTGTCGATAAAAAAACTCGGGGTACGAAATGGTGCAGGTAATCGGTCAAACAGTAGAATAGTCTGCCGACTACTAAAAACTGAGGCTAACTTTCCGCGGTTATAGGCCACTAACGTGCTGCCTCTAGCGCTGTCCGCCACAGATATTTGCGATTCACCAAGGAAATTTAACCTGAGTTCGAAGTGCCCACCTCGCGCTCACCCTGCTTTACCGATTACCCGCAACATTTCCTGTCCTTAGTTTTTTATGTGAACCAAATAAGAATAATTGTAATGAAAATAAATAATTAGCATCATATAATCAACATAATATGAAAGAAACTTTGTCAGCTCTTACCTTGAATAACAAACAAACTACTGCAATCCCGTCAGGTTCTTTTTTAGCTTCCTCGAATGTGTCATAATTTCGATTATAGTAAATTAAGTGCTTCTCCAAAGCAAATCTGGTAAATATAATACATTATACAAATACAATTTACTATTTAAAAATTGATTTAAAATATGACAAGATCATTTTGAACCGACCCATGCGGCTTGCCTCCTACAGTATATGGAATTTTGTGCAAACTGCCCTCAGTATTAGATTCGCCCCAAAAAAAATGCGCTTTATCAAATTTGTATTCATCTTTCAGTGGCCCACCAGTAATTAACGGTTGTGCTCTATTCCAAACCCCAGTTACTTGCACTGCAATGGAAAAAAATCTGAAGTGTATTATGAAAAAAGTAATTCAAATTTAATCAATTTAATATGAAAAAAATCGCTTACTGTATCATCTTGAATGATTTTCAAATAAATTTGCAAATAAACAGATCTTTTTCGTAAACTTACATTTTACGAAATCCAACTAACCAAAAAAAATGCCCTCGAAATGTTGGGCAATAACCATCTTAAGCTTGTGACAACATTTTTTTTCAACTAATCACATGTCTCGTCGCGACCGTGTTTGGTAGCGAAGTACCAGATCATGAGTCCCTGTGGGATGGAAGGTGGGCCAAAATAATAACAATAATAATAGAAAAGAGCCGCGGTGGCTCAGTTGGTTAGACGCTCGGACTTCCCCTCAGAGGTCCGGGGTTCGATCCCTTAGCCGGTACCTTTGGAATTTTTTCTATGTACCCTTACCGAGGTTCTGGTGGTTCGGAACCCACCTTAAGCCGTAGGTCCCCCCATCATGCACTTGACTGCAAACCAGTCCGGCCATGATGGGGTAAAAACCAGGCTTTGTCCAATATGTCAGGGACACACTGCTCTCATCAGACCACTTGATTACATTATAAAAATGCATCCATGGCTGATAATATATACCGTGATAGCCCCATGCAAAATTATTCCAAATATTTGAAAATCCAACTAACCAAAAATGCCCTCGAGATGTTGGGCAATAACCATCTTAAGCCTGTGACAACATTTTAAAGTCCCTTGCATATAAGTTACATTGAACTTGGTAATGAACATTCTCTAGAGGAAATTTTAAAATCCCTAGAAATCTTTTAAATCTTTTGAGACTTTTAGAATCTTTCAAAATCCCTTAAGATCTTTGAAAAACGTAAAAATCTATTTAATAAGTATAAACCATTAGAAAATAGTTACACATAATGAAAATGGAACTCGCTTGTACTTATGTATATTTGTCCTCAGATGTTTGTTTTGCAACATTGTATAACTCGTTAGTCTTTAGTTAATTTATTAAAATTTACAATTGCTATCTACATTTTCGTAATTAAAATTTATTAATTGCACTGATTTTCTCCCATTATTTAATTTTGAAGAGTCTAACAAAAAATTGCCACTACTAACCAGGCAATATTAATAATACAAAAATTATTAGTAATAAGTTTATTGCTTTGGTCATATCGATTTTGGTAAAATTGAGAAATTAGAGTAAAAACGGGAAGACTGAAAAATCCCGAAAAATAAAATTCCCGACTTGAAAAGTTTTCGAACTTTTTCTTATACATATAATTTATTTATTAATAATACAATATTCAAATATTTTCATCAAAACAAATTATTCTTAAAGTTTCTGAAATTATTGTTTAAATTTAGAATAACTAGAATTGCAAAAATTATATTTCTGAATGAAAAAATTTAAATTATTATTTAAAAGTTAAGCAACAATTTTATAAACTTTGATCATTATTATTTTGTTAATAAAAATATTTGACTCTTGCTTTTTTATGATTGAGTAAAAAAATTTGATTCGGAAATTTTCCAATTCGAAAGTTTTCCAATTCTGGTGTCTTATTATTCGGAAATTTTTTAATTTGGAAATTTGAAAATTCACAAATTTTATTAGTTGGAAATTTTACCCTTGGGGAATTTTTATTATTAAGGATTTTTCCATTTGGGAAATATTATGAACTCTACATGATATATTATGAATTTTACAATTCGACAATTAAATTAATCGCAAATTTTTATTTTCGGGAATTTACCTTTTGTGGAATTTTATTATTCAGGAATTTTTTATTTAGGCATCTACAAACTTGTGAATTTAATATTTCGGAAATTTTAAAAATGTGAAATTTTCCAATTCGGGAATTTTATTATTCGGGAATTTTCCAATTTAGAAATTTATTATTTGGAACCTTTATTCTTGGGAAATTTTATTATTAAGAATTTTTCTAATTCTCTATAATTATGAACTATTCGTTAATTTTCCGATTTAAGGATTTTAATATTCGAAAATTTTCCAATTCGGATATTATATTAATCGGCAAATTTTATTATTCGGGAATTTACCAATTATGAAATTTTATTCATTGGAGATTTTATTATTCGGAAATTTTGTTATTCGGGAATTTATTATTCACGAATTTTTCAATTCGTTATATAATAAACTGTTCGGAAAGTTTTTGACTTCAGAATTTTATTATTCGGGAATTTACCAACTCGTGAATTTTATTTTTCGGAAATTTACCAATTATGAAATTTTCTTATTCGGAGACTTTATTGTTCGGAAATTGATTTTTTCGGGAATTTTATGATTAGAAAATGTTATTATTCGCAAATTTTTCAATCAGATAATATAATAAAGTGTTCGGGAAGTTTTTCATTTCAGAATTCTAGGATTCGAAAATTTTCCAATTCAGAAGTTTTCTAATTCGGGAATTCTATTGATCGGGAGTTTACCAATTCGGAAATTTTATATTTCGGAAATTTAGTTATTAAGGAATTTTATAATTTGGGAACTTTTTTATTCCGTAAGTTTTCAATTTAGAAATTTCATTATTTGTAAATTTTATTATTCGACAGTTTTATGCTACGGACATTTTATTATTTGGGAATTTTGCAATTGCGGGATTTAACTTTTCGGAAATTTGCAAATTCAGAAATTTTATTTTTCGGTAATTTTATTATTCGGGAATTTACCAATTGGGCAAAGTTATTATTTGGACATTCTATTATACGAAAATTTTATTATTCGTAAATTTCCCCCACCGGGACTCTTATTATTCGGAAATTTTATCCTTGAAGAATATTGTAATTCGGGATTTAAATTAATCGTTAATTTTATTATTCAGGAATTTAACAATTATGAAAGTTTATTATTTGGAGAGTTTGTTAATCAGGAATTTCCAATTCGGAAGTTTATAAATTGAAAATTATATTATTCGGGAATTTTATTATTCCAGAATTTTCCAGTTAGCTAATATTCTAAACCATTCGGGAATTTTTCAATTTGAGAATTTTAATATTAGGAAATTTACCAATTATGCAATCTTATTATTCGGAGTTTTCATTATTCGAGAATTTTGTTATTCGGGAATTTTATCATTAGGAAATCTTATTATTCACGATTTTTTTTTAATTCACTGTTTTCATAAAATTTTCTGGAAATTTTTGATTTTTGAATTTTATAAAGCGGGAACTTTATTAATCCGAAACTTGTTCCTTGGGGAATTTTATAATTCGGGAATTAAATTAATCGGAAATTTTATTATTCAGGAATTTTATTATTAAGAAATTTTGTCATTCGCGAATTTTTTAATTCAGTAATATCATAAACAATTCTTGAAGTTTTTGATTTCAGAATGAGATGACTAAAAAATCCCGAAAAATATAATTCCCGACACTGTAAAATTCGCGAATTGGATAATTCCCGAATAATAAAATTCGCGAATAATAAAAACACCCGAATGATAGAATTCATGGCATTTTATAATATTACAGAATTATAAAGTTCCCGAATAATAAAATTCACAACAGTTTATAATATTACCGAATTCGAAAATTGTCGAATTATAAAATATCGGAAATGAAAAATTCCCGAATTAGACAATTACAACTTTTTTATAAATATGTTTGATTACAAATACAATAATGAAATTTTATTTT
This sequence comes from Acraspis erinacei, assembly GCA_035041075.1. Classification (NCBI taxonomy): domain Eukaryota; kingdom Metazoa; phylum Arthropoda; class Insecta; order Hymenoptera; family Cynipidae; genus Acraspis; species Acraspis erinacei. The sequence continues at coordinate 459 of JAWWLR010220475.1, read as the reverse complement.
TCAAATTATTTTTAATTTTAAAAATTTCGAAAATTGTTGTTTGAATTTATAATAACAATATTTTTAAAATTAAAATATTGTTCTTATTTTAAACATAAAAATAATAAAAAAATAAATAAAATTTCATTATTGTTTTTGTAATAAATCAAAAATATTTATAAAAAAAAATTTATTCTTTAAATTCGGGAATTTTTCCATTCTGATATTTTATAATTCTGTAATTCTCTGTCGGGCATTTTATTATTCGGGAATATTCATATTCGGCAATATTATGAACTTCCGGGAATAATAGTATTCGGGAATTTTCGAATTCGGTAATATTATAAACTGTCGTGAATTTTATGATTCGGTAATTTTCCAATTCGGATATTACATTATTAGAAATTTTTATTATTCGGGAATTTTGCAATTCGGTACTTATAAGTTTGCGTAATTTTATTATTCGTGAATTTTAATATT
>JAWWLR010220379.1:0-12718 GCA_035041075.1 Acraspis erinacei | reverse complement strand
TTTCTTCTCTTCTTCTGCTCTGACTTTAGCTTTGCTTTCTTTAATTAATCGCTTGAGTATCCTGTTTTTGTGTCTGTTATCATTTATACGTCTATTTCTTTCCTCATCTATTTCTTTCCTCATTTATAAACCAAGAAAATTAAGTTTCTAACCAAATAAATATATTTTTGACAAATTAAAAACGAATCTCAAAAAATGTAATTATACCCTCAATAAAAAATATGAATTATGAACTAAGAAGATTAATTTCCTCATAATAAAAAAAATTAAAAATCAGTTTTCTATTAAAAATAGTGTAATCGAATTTTCTTTTACAGATATTGTTTGTTCACCAACTAAAAAGGATATTTGAAACAAAAAAATTAAATCCTCAATTAACAAGATGAATTTTCAAGCAAGGATACCATTTTTTACGAAGAATAGCGAATCTTCAACGAAATCCTCTTAATGAAATTAATTTGCAAAAAAAATAAATAAATTTAAAAAAAGGTGAATTCTCAATTAAAAAGAGGCATTTTTAACCAAAATAGATAAAGTTTCATTTAAAAACCTAATTTTCAATAAAAATTGGAAGGTAAATTTTTTACTCAAAAAAGTTAATTTTTAACCAAAAAAATGAAATTTAAAAGAAGAGCTGCATTCTTTAACAAAACAGGTGAATTTTTTCACCAAATAGTTAAATTTTTCATGAGAAAATAATGATTGTCAACCAAGAGGATTAACTTTCTACCAAGAAAAAATATTTTGTAAACAAATCATTGAATTAGGAACCCAAAAAGATCAATTTTCAATTTAAAATGCCAATTTTTTACAACAAATGGTATAATCGAATTTTTATTTTAGAGAAATTAATTTTTGACCAACTAAAAAGGAATTTAAGAAAATTGGACCTTTAATTAAGTAATTATAATTATTACAATAATTTTTTTAATAAATATAAAAAAATGAACGAATACATGATTTTTTATCTAAAAAATAATTTTTTAACAAAAAATAATTTCTTTTGAAAAAACGACGAAATTGTTACCAAATAGTTAAATTCGTAACAAAGAAAGATTGATTTTTAACCAAGGGGATTAATTTTGTACAAAAAAGTGAATTATTTATATGTGTATTTGTATTTATTCAAGGAAAGTGTCTAGGGCTAAATGGCCTTCTGAGGAACGGGATATTAAAGGTCATAAAGTGCAAGAGCTGATCGGCAGAATACTTGATTATTATTATAATTTAATATATATATACTAATTAAAATAAATAAATAGAGAGCAATTAAAAAAGATCAATTTTCAACCAAAAATGGGATACTCGAATTTTCTTTTACAGAAATTAGTTGTTGACCAACTAAAGAGGAATTTTCAATAAAATAATTCAATCCTTAATGAAAAAGATGCATTTTCAAACAAGACTATTATTTTCATACAGAAAATGACAAATTGTCAACAAAATCCATTATTTTTTGAAGCACGCATTAGGACAAAAAATATGGTTTTAATTCTATACGGCACTTCATTTAAACAAATATTATTTTAAATTATAAAACGTCTACTATATTCTAAAACACTATGCAATAAATGCTGCGTCAACGTAAAAATGAAATACTTTGGGAAATTTACTCAAAAGTAAAATTAAGTCAAAAGCTTCCATGTTGTACGTTTAAAGTTTAGTTGTGAGTCAAATGCACAAGAATTTGTAGTAAGTTTGAAAAATAAAAATCAATAAAAAAATAAAGATAACAATCAATTTGAAAGTATCTTTGATTTTATAAGTCATAATGAAACATGAAAATAACACATACTGTGATTATTATTTATTGTAATCGTTCATGTTTGATTGCAGCTGGCTGTAGTCAGCAGTTGTTCTCATTCATATTTTTTCCGTCTGTTGGCTTTAAAAAATCGACTTGCTTACACCTCCATTTTTTATAGAATTCTCTTACAACTACCTTTTAAGAACTAACATCTATCTACAACTTATCTCTAAGCCACTCGATTGTGTAGCCTAGCCTTCTGCGCTTTGCCTCGCCTCGCACGCATATTCTTCCATCCTCTTCCTCCCTCCCTCTCTTTTTCCCATCTTACCCAATACCTCCTTCACCCATGCAACTGCCCTTTTGTCCCCCAATACCTCCATGATTATCCCACTCCTTTCCACCTCTTCACACTCCTCCAACGAGTGCTTCACTTTTGCATCCCCCTTTCCGCACAATTCACACACCCTTTTGTTTCTAGGAAGCCAGAACCTACTATAATCCTCCATTTATCCACATGTCGCTCCTGTTAAACCTTGACTATCTGATTCTCTCCTCCCCTGTTTCCATCGCTCTTTCCATGCCATTTCCCCTAATCACCTCATATATCCTCCTTCCTTCCCCGTGCATCCTTCTGACTTCATCCATCTGCAATCCATTTCTTCTAAAATGCCTTTCCTTTCCACCGCCATATTCCCACCCCTACGTCTGTTCTCCTTTTCCCACGAACACTTCCTAACCAACTTACTTCCCTCCTCTTCCCAAATAACCCCATATATTTGCACGCTCGACCTCCCGGTATAATCCGTAAACTCGTTCTTCCTGTCTCCCTCCTGTAAATATAGTTTGGGGTATTCTTTGACAACCGCAGTGTCTACTTTACATATCTGTCCTGTATCTTATTTACCTCCTTACTTACCTTTCACCCCCACACATCCATTCCATAATTAAGACACTCATCACTATCGAATCTAACAATTTTATTCTCCTTACAAAATCATCTGCGAATAACCTCTTTCGCAGCACCCACACTTGCCTCATCACCAAATTTGCCCTTCTGACTCTCTCTTTTAAATGCCGATCCACTCACCCATTCCTTTGAAACAGGAAGCTCAGGTACATAAATTCTTTCACTCCATCTGCCGTTTTTCACCATAACCTTTGACTTGTCCGAATTTACACTAAACTATTTTTGTCCAACAGATTTTGATCATCTAGTGGACACCCCTTCCTCAGCCCCCTATCCATGCAGAAACCCTTTGAGATTCCATCTCCTCCTCTCACCCTATCTTTAGTCTCCTCATATACCCTATCGATCAGGCTACTCTCCACTCCCATCTCTTCCACTGCCTTCCACAACCTGCCTCTATCCACCTAATGTTAGTTAAATTACAGAATTCTAGAACTGTTATGTATCTTTATTAAATATTGTTATAGAACAGTGTGACCTTTATGATCCGTTGCTGGAATACGTTAGATATTCTTGTAACATGGCAGTTCTATCGTTCTGTGATATATCAGTTATATTTGAAAATTCCATAACTGTTACGTATCGTTATAGCAGAAGTGCTGTAGAGCAGTGTGACGTTTATGTTCTGTTTTTGTAACACTTGTGAGATTCTAGTGACGTAACAGTTCTATCAATCTATTCTGTATGAGTTACATTGCAGAATACCATTACGGTTGCATATCCTTGCAGTGGCAGCGTTGCAGAACAGTGACCTTTATGTTCTGCATTTTTATAGTTATATAAATGTCACCGTCTTGTTATGTAAAATTTCTGAAACGTGTCTACTGGGTATGAATTGATACGCGGACACTTACGAGAATCCTATATGTGCAAACGGACTTGCTAAGTATCTTATCTTATTAATTGTGACGTGAAACATTTAGGTGGTATCACCTGCATACGTGGGCTTATGAGTTGAAAATTGGATCGTATTAATTGGGAAGCGACAAGTTGGGAGGGCATCGCCTGTGTATTTGGACCTTTAAATAATGAACCTATTTCTATCATCCGATACGCGCGGAGTTAGAAGTCTCCCATATGTGGATGCGGGATTGAATATTACGCATCTTATGTTATTGATTGAGACTTAAACAGTTTTACGGGTGTCATCTCTATACATGGACTTGTGAGTTAAAAATTTGATCGCATTGACTGAGAGGTGCACAGTTGGAAGTGTCCCATCTGTGTACGTGCACATTTGTTCCAGTAGGCAACAACGTGCACAGCTGATCCACTGGCCCTCGACTTGCACAGTTGGGTGAGTGTACAAATGCTCTGCGCATAATTGTAGCCATCGCAAATTGAGATATACAAATTTGGCAGTCCCCCATCTGTGCACGTGAACTTGCAATTTTAAATATCTGACGGTATTATTTGAGACATACACAGATGGGAGTGTCCCAAAAATGTTAACGTGCACAGATAGTACCCTAGCGATGCGAATGTTCACGTTCACAGATGGGAGAATACCAACTGTGCACATCCCAGATGTATACAGACTAAACTAAGATGCTGAAGCCATATCTATCTCAATTAGGGTTTTATATTGTTTCAATAAAAACTTTATACCTACAGTACTCAATTCCTCTTTGCCGCTTTTCGCAGAACTTTCAAGTTGCAAAGCCGGTATGTAAAACTTTTTCAAATTTTCGTGTCATTTGCGGGGTCTTTAAATCAGTTTTCACTTTTTTCTCCCACTATAATGATTTTCGATTGTAATTGTAATTTAAAATAAGGCAGAATAGATTAAGCCTGTAAATATATTTTTATATTCGAATAGAAGTAAACACTTGGTAAAACAAAGAATTATAGAATAGCGTTTCTTTACGAAACTTTTAAGAATTATAGGTTTCTTACTAATTAGAATACAAAGAGATATCATTTAGAATTCCTGGGTAAACTCTGATTTTACCATTTATGTTGCAACTGAATTTTACGCCATAAAAGGAAATAATCGAATTGTCCTTTAAATATTTGTAATATAACTTTACTATGGCAAATTCATCAATGCTTCTTTTTTTCTTCACAGGAGTATCATCAGGTATTCCGCCCAGAACAAGGGACTTTCTGTCAAATTTTGGAATGAGTAACGAATTTGCCAAATATAAAGGTATCTAGAGTGAAAAATAAAATATTGATAACAGAATTGTTAACTAATGAACAGTTATTATAGTAAGAGTTTTAATCTAATAATAATCTCTTAAAAAAGTGAATACTGTAGACGAATAAAATCCTACTCCCAACGTTTCAAGGAAAAAGTTTCAAAAACGTATACCATACCCGAATTTTATTTTTTCATTGAGCACCTTGTTTGCTTCTTTGCGTGAGCAATCTGAATCGCTGAACTAATAAGCTAACTCTGAAAATTTATTTACAGCGATTCTCTGAAGCTTGACACAATTGGTTTCTCAATGTATAGAAACAACATTTTTATGAAATTAAGCAAATGGAAAATTCATATCCCCAAGCGTTCTCTACAAATTTTTTGAAATCCCTTTAGATCCTTTGATACCTTGGGTATCAGAAAAATCTATTACAATAAGTAAAAACAACAAAAAATTTTAAACATAAATTAAAGTAAACCCAATCTATGAACTTTTCTCTAAAGTCAGTTCAGATTCCTAGAAAATTTTAAAATCCCTTAAAATATATGAAATCCTTAAAGATTCAATAAAAATCTTTCAGTCTTGTTAAAAGGCCATAAAATCTTCTAAACTTATCGAAGTTCTTGAAATTTTTTTGCGCAGCCCTAAAAACAGGGAATGTTATTCGAAGACTCCTGAAATCCTGTGGAATCTCTCAAAATCCACGGAGATGTTCGCAAATCTTAGAAGTTCTCTACAATTCTTTATAAATGTTTGAGAATCTTAAGAGATTCTTTACAACCCATAGAATTATTACAAGATCTCTTGAAAACCGTTTAAACTCGTAAAAATGAGTGCGAATGTTTGCAAATTCATCGAAAATTTTAAATTCGATGTGAAATAAATAAACAAAGAATTTTTTTTACAGTTTATTTATTTTTTGCGTCAATTCTTTTAATATTTTCACATTATTTATATATAAATACTAATTTTCTGCTAAAGATTTTCTAACTCAACACACCAAAATATACCATAGGTTCATAAAGAAGTCGGTCATACCTTCCTTCAAATAAAACACCCATAAACATTTTAATCAATAATGATTTCCCCAAATAACAAGACTCACATTCTTGTCATCAAGTGGGACGATGGTCGTGGGTGCTAAAGCATAGGCGTTGGACACACTCCGTCGGCTTACGGGTTCGATTCCCGCCTCGCACTCTGGAAGAGCCTCGGTGGCTCATGCGGTGAACACTAGCCTAGCAAGGGAGTTGTTCACCTCCGGAGAGTGAACCCACCTTAAACTGTATGTCCCCCTCCCACCACCAAGTAAGTGTGTGGGGGGTGTGTAGAGGAATAGGGAAGAAGGTGCAAAAAAATGTAAACCCTTAGGGAACACATTAGAAGAAATAAAAAGAATGCGGCTCTGTGACAGGCCCAGGTATGTATAATTCTCTCCAGCGCAGAGGTGTCATATAGCGTTTCTATCGACGAGCTCAGGGTCTGCAAGGATGCCATTAAGTTTTCCTCGCTTCAAATAAACCTTGGCGCATTTTTCTAACCCCAATTCCATTGCTATTTCCTTAGTGTATCGTTTGAAAATCTCTAGAACTAGATGTAGTTGCTCTTTATTTTTAGCATAAATCTTAAGATCACTCATGCAAAATGGATGAGTGACCTTGTACTTTCGATATGCAGGTTTGCCGCAAAGGTACACATGGAAATGGCGAAGTGCTAGAGATAGTGGCAATAATTTGAGACAAAAAAGAAGTGCGCTCATGGTGTCACTCTGAAAGACACCTCTCTGGAAGTTGACCTTGTTATTTGTCACACGTTTTTTCCAGATGAGATAGAGAGGCTGCGTCTTTACCGGCACATCTATTGATAAGCAGATTTTCCCGACATCCTGCTACGTATTTCTTTGAGCCGCTTTGTTAATTAATTTCTTGCCACATAGGTCCGATTGTCCACCTCCTCGGTATGGATGGGTGGACATTCTTCTTCAGGTGTTGTTACGAGGGTATATAAGTCAACCCTAACCTTCAGAATTCCAGACTTTCTATCGATATGAATCCTTCGCTTATCCACCTTTATCGTTTTTTATCCATTAGATAATCCAAAATGTTATCTATCATTTTTAATCCTTATTTTCCTATCTAATTAAATCCTTTTCTACCTTTTTTGAAATATAAGATAGCCCCATCCTTCTGAATCCTAGACGTAATATTCAAATGAATCCTCTGCTTATCCACATCTATCCTTAGCAAGGCGCAAGCTTGTTGATATACAATTCTTGCTTAGTACTGGCAGGTTCCCGGTAGATGGCTCACTGTAAAAGTCAGATACAAGTGAGATAATTTGTACCGTCTATAACTGAAGGGCACCTAGACGCTTTTGCAGAGATCGAACTTGGACAAGTAAGTCGTAAAGTTAGAGAATTTTGTAGGTCGGTGTATTAACCCTTCCTGGTTTAATAATATTTTGCGTGGGCTTGAAACTCGAAATATATTATTATTATTTTATGAACAGATAAGAATACTAAATTTCGAAGTGGATTCAAATAGACAGAAATTAAAATGACACATCGTGAATAGTTTATAGTCCGGGAGCATAAAGACAGACATTTGTGAACAACATAGATAAAAAAGATAGGCCCATGTTACCACATGGTATAGAGTCAGTGACAGACAAAGGTAGGCAATTGTGAACACTAGGGATAGAGCCAGGGATAGAAAAATATAGACAGTTGTGACTGCAAGAGATTGATTTGGGCATACAAAGAGATAGGCATAAGGAGAGGCAACGGATAGGGCGTGGAAATAATAAGACAGCGTTCGTGGCTTGCAAAGTGTGCATTTGGAAAGGATGGAATATCTCTATCTTTTTCTATCCATACATTTCTATCTTTTTGAATGTTTTTACTTCCAGGAGTGCATCGCGTCTTTTCTGCGATCCCTCTGTTCCTTGCAAAAATGGAGCCAAGACCAACGGAGTAGAGACTTTTGGGAGAGACGTACACAAAATCTTGAAAACATTGGAGTTGAAAGGAGTTACTAATAATATCATCCGCTTCAAGGAGTTTTGCGACAACCTCATAACATCTCAGGAGGAATGTCCACCAATTACTGCCGAAGAAATGAAAAACCCCTTACGGGCACCAAGAACTTTTCCGCGACAGGAATAGATTTTATCGACAACTTCTGGTGGAAGAAGTTTACTGAACAAGGTATGTACGACTAGCATGCCTGCCGTCCCGATTCTACTCTACTCATTTGGGGTAGGTCAATGGACAAAGAACGGGCTTACAGCCCTTGAAATCGCCACACGTAATATCATGCATATGCATAAGAGGTTGCATATCAAGTCGTCCGTTACAGTTCCAATCTTTGCAAATGGCAGAGATCCTCTCCTAAAAATGATCAGGAAGACGAGATGATTGAAAAAGAAGTTTTTCTGTACAAAGTCTCGGAGCAGGCGGCAGAGATTCTTGGCCTAAATTTTAGCATCAGAATTGAGGAAAGTAGATTACTCCATCTCGATGCTTCTCTTCTGAAAGCCGAAGTCAAGAAAACAGAGATTGAAACATACCGCCAGCAGTTACTCGACAAGACAATGTACGGAAACTTTCACAGAAATGTAGAAAAACAGTCCTTATCGAAGGAGCGAACTTTTGCTTTCCTTAGACGATCAGGAAGCTCGAATTGACGCTCGAAATTTCCCCAACAGATGATTTTTTGACAAAGTCATATATACGTGGTAGAGAGGGGTTGATTTTAGAACTTACAAAAATCGGAGGGGGTATTTTCGAGGTGCCCAAAAATAAGAGACTTCATTGACACTGGAAATTTCTAAAAGGATTATTTTTTGACAAAGTCAGATATACGTGATAGAGAGGGCTTGATTTTAGACGTTAAGGCTTCGACTTCAATAATCGGAGTTTGTATTTTCGAGGTGCCTAAAAATCAGAAACTCCATTGACCCTGGTATATTCTCAAAAACATTATTTTTGGTCAAATTCATACATACATCGTAGAGAGGGGTTGATTTTAGACGTCAGGTGTAGGAGCCCAAAAATCGCAGTGGTTCTTTCTGAGGAGCCCAAAAATCAGAGACTCCATTGAACCTGGAAAATCCTCAAAAACATTATTTTTTGGAAGAGTCATACATTCGTGGTAGAGAGGGTTTGATTTTAGACGTTAAGGGTTGAAGAAAAAATCGGGATGAGTATTTTCGAGGACCCCAAAACTTTGAAACTCCATTGACACTAGAAATTTCTCAAAAAGATTATTTTTTTGACAAAGTCACATATACGTGGTAGAGAGGGGTTAATTTTTAAAAGTTAAGGTTTGAAGCTCAATAATCGGAGTGTATATTTTCGACGTGCCTAAAAGTCAGACTACATTAACCCTGATATATTCTCAAAAACATTATTTTTTGTCAAATTAATACTTACGTCGTCGAGAGGGGTTGATCTTAGACGGTCAGGTTTGGGGCACTAAAATTGCAGTCGTTGTTTTTGAGGAGCCCAAAAATCAGATACTCCATTGGCACTGGAGAATTCACAAAAACATTATTTTTTGAAAAAGTGATATATACGTGGTAGAGAGGGGTTGCTATTAGACGTCAAGGGACGGAGCTAAGAAATTGGAGGGTGAATTGTAGAGGCGCCCAGGAATCAGAGACTCCATATTCAAAAATAATTCTCAATTCAATTTCCAATTCTCAAAAAGGTTAGTTTTTGAAAAAGTCTTACATTCGTGTAGAGAGGGGTTGATTTTAGACGTTAAGGGTTGAAGCGCAAAAATCGAGGTAGGTATTTTCGAGGAGCCCACAACTCTGAGAGTCCATTGAAGCTGGAAATTTATCAAAAACCTTATTTTTTGTCAAATTAATACATACGTCGTAGAGAGGGTTTGATTTGAGACACTAAGGATTGGACCACAAAAATCGGAGTGGGTATTTTCGAGCTGCCCAAAAATGTGAGACTTCATTGAAGCTGGAAATTTCACAAAAAGATTCTTTTTTGAAAAAGTCATATATACGTGGTAGAGTAGGTTTAATTTTAGACGTTAAGGGATGGAGCTCAAAAATCGGAGCGGTCATTTTCGAGGACCCCAAAAATCAGAGACTCCATTAACACTGCTAAATTCTTAAATAAATTATTTTTTGGCAGTCATAAATACGAGATGGAGAGATGTTGACTTTAGACGTAAGGGTTGAGGCACAAAAATGGCAATGGATATTTTTGAGGAGCCCAAAAATCAGAGACTCCATTGGAACCGGAAAATTCACAAAACATTATTTTTTGAAAAAGTGACATATACGTGGTAGAGAGGCCCATTAATCGGAGTGTGTATCTTCGAGGTGCCTAAAAATCAGAAGCACCATTGGCACTGGTAAATTCTCAAAAATATTATTTTTTGCCAAATACTACATACGTCGTTGAATGGGGTTGATTTTTAAAGTAAAGGGTTAGACCCCAAAAATCGGGGTAGATATTTTCAAGGAGCCCAAAAATCAGAGATTCCATTGACACTCGAAAATACCCAAAAAGGTTATTTTTTGACAAAGTCATAAATACGTCGTGGAGAGGGGTTGATTTTAGACGTTAATGATTGTACCCCAATAGTCGGAGTGTGTATTTGCGAGGTGCCTAAAAATCAGAGACTCCATTGACACTGAAAATTCTGAGAAAGATTATTTGTTGAAAAAGTCATATATACGTGGTAGACAGGGGTTGATTTTGATGTCATGGGTTGTAGCTCATTAAGTGGAGTATGTATCTTCGAGGTGCCTACAAATTAGAGACACCATTGACACTGGTGAGTTTTCAAAAAGATTATTTGTTGACAAAGTCATATATACTTTGGAGCCCAAGGTGTTGGAGCCCAAAAATCACAATGAGTATTTTCGAGGAGGCCAAGACTTTGAGACTTCATTGAAACTGGAAACTTCTCTAAAAGATTATTTTTTGAAAAAGTCATATCTGCGTGGTAGACTGAGGTTGATTTTAGATGTCCTCGATTGTAGCCCATTAAGCGGAGTGTGTATTTTTGACAAGCCCAAAACTCTGAGAATCCATTGAAACCGGAAAATTCTCAAAAAGAATATTCTTTGACAAATTCATATATACGTGATAGAGAGGGGTTGCTTTTAGACGCTAAGTGTTGGAGCCCAACAAGCAGAATGGGTATTTTCGTGGATCCAAAGTGTTTGAGACCCCATTGACACTGAAAAGTCCACAAAACCATTATTTTCTGAAAAACTCATATATACGTGGTAGACTTCCGTTTCCAGATTGAAAGGGCTGGAGCTAAAAAAATCGGAGGGGGGATTGTCGAGGTGCCAAAGATTCAGTGACTCCATTGACATTTTTAATTTCTCAAAAGTTTATTTTTTGTCAAAGTCATACATACGTGTAGAGAGGGGTTGATTTTAAACGTGAAGGGTTGGAGCCCAAAAATCAAAGTGGGTATTTTCGAGAAGCACAAAAATCAGAGATTCCATTGACACTGGCAATTTCGCAAAAAGATTATTTTTTGACAAATTTATTGGAACAAAATTAAAAGCACCTCGCTACCATACAGCCCTACGGGCCTAGCAAATGGAGTGGAGAATATCACCCCCAGTCCTTATTAACGCAACCCTGGCCCTAGGGCAGTCAGTCTTGTGCTCACCGCACGTTTTCCTGGGTCGGTATCTTTTCGCCAAGCTGCAACCCCTCCGAGTGTCAAAGCCACCGTCCCCTGCAAAATACCATCGCCTTAGGACGATATCTCCGAGGCTATCACCCTTGAGGTATATCTGAGATACTTCCGGTGTCTTGGCTTCATCGCCCGGATACCGCTACCACCAGCTTTCGCCCACTCTCGGCTTAACCGCCCGGTTCGGGCTATTGAAGTGTTCGAGAGGGTTTGATTTCAGACGTTAAGAGTGGGAGCTGAAAAATCGGAGTGGGTAATTTCGAGGTTCCAAAAAATCAGGGACTCCATGGACCCTGGAAAATTCTCAAAAAGATTGTTTTTGAAAAAGTCGTATATACGAGCTGGAGAGGGGTTGATTTTAGACGTAAAGGTCGAAGCCCAATAATTGGAGTTGGTATTTTTGAGGACTCCAACAATTAGAGAATCCACTGACACTGGTAAATTCTCAAAAAGATTATTTCTGATATAGTCATATATACATGGTTCAGAGGGGTTGATTTTAGACGTTAAGCGCTGGCGCTAAAAAATCGCAGAGGGTATTGTCGAGGACCTCAAGAATCAGAGACTCCATTGACACTTGTATATTCTCAAAAAGATTATTTTTTGATATAGTCATATATACATGGTTCAGAGGGGCTGATTTTAGACGTTAAGCAATGGAGCTAAAAAATCGCAGGGGGTATTGTCGAGGAGCTCAAGAAGCAGACTCCCTTGACACTTGTAAATTCTCAAAAAGATTATTTTTTGCTAAAATCATAGATAAGTGGTAGAGAGGGGTTTAATTTAGAAGTTATGGGTTGGAGCCCAAAAATGGGAGTATGTATTTGCGAGTAGGCCAAGAGTCAGAGACTCCATTGACACTGGTAAATTCTCAAAAAGATTAGTTTTTCACAAAGTCATATATGGGACATTCTTTTAAAAATCGTACAGATTTGGACGAAAGTTGACCGACCCACTTTTGATTGAGCTAATACTTTTTTTACGGGTTCTTTATCAAAAAAGGGAACATACGTATTTGAGGATTGTTTTTATTTAGCAATTTTTTGAGAAATACGACCTTATTTTTTTCATTTGAAAGTTAAAAAAACGAGCTTTAATAAAAAAAATCATCCCAAAAATATTATTAACAAATTGAAATTTTTATAAACAATTAAGATTTTTAAATCGATTTTTA
>JAWWLR010220320.1:0-12723 GCA_035041075.1 Acraspis erinacei | reverse complement strand
CCGATTTTTGATACTCGATCCACAGTTCAATTTTCAAGCCTAAAATCTGTAAATTGCTCAATTCTGAAAAATTCAAATTTATTGTAAAATCTATTTTTAATCCTAGAGAAATAGTTTAATATTTAACGCTAAAATCTGTAAATTGTTTAATTTTGAAGAAATTCAGTTTTTTTGCAAAATCTATTTTTAATACTCAAACGAAAGTCAAATTTTTAACGTTAAAATCTTTTAATTGTTCAATTATGAAGATGTTTCCAATTTTCTCGTAGAATGAATTTTTAATATTAAAATTTTAAATCTTTATAATGTTTAAAAACTTTAATTTTGACGGGATTCCAAATTGTTTTGTAAAATCAATTATTATCAATTATTAAAATTTTAATATTAAAAATTGAACTGGTATTCGAGTATTAAAAATTGACTGTACGAGTCAATTTTAAACGTCTTCATAATTGAACAATTAAAAGATTTTAACGTTGAAAACTAAACAATAATGATTGATTTCACCAGAAATTTTGGAATTTCATCAAAACTGAACAATAGACAGATTTTAATGTTAAAAATTAAATCGTTGTTCGAGTATTAAAAATTAAATAATAATTGATATTGCAAGACAATTGTGAATTTCTCCCAAATTAAATAATTTACATATTTTAACGTTAAAAGTTGAATAATATTAATTGATTTTACCAGACCATTTATAATTTCTTCAAAATTACACAATTTAAAGATTTTAGCATTGGAAATTAAATAATAATAATTCATTTTACAATACAATTTTGAATCCCTTCAAAATTAAACTTTTTAAAGATTTTAATGATTTAGAAATTTTTAAAAATTTTAATATTAAAAAATGATCTGTTATTCGAGTATAAAATATTGATTGTACGAGACAATTTGAAAAGTCTTCATAATTGAACAATTAAAGGATTTGAACGTTGAAAATTAAACAATAATAATTGATTTTACCAAAAATTTTGGAATTTCATCAAAACTGAACAATCGACAGATTTTAATGTTAAACCTTAAACTGTTTTTCGAGTATTAAGAAAGGAATAATAATTGATTTTGCAAGACCACTTTGAATTTCTTCCAAATTAAACAATTTACATATTTTAACGTTAAAAAAAAATAATAATAATTGCTTTTAGAAGAAAATGGATAATTTCTTCAAAAATATATGATTTAAAGATTTTATGATTGAAAATTAAATAATAATAATTGATTTTAAAAAACAATTTAGAATCCCTTCAAAATTTAACTTTTTAAACAGTCTAAAGATTTAATTTTGTTTAAAATTTTAATATTAAAAATTGAATAGTTATTCGAGTATTAAAAATTTATTGTAAGAGTCAATTTTAAACGTCTTCATAATTGAACAATTAAAAGATTTTAACGTTCAAAATTAAACAGTAATTGATTTGACCAGAAATTTTGGAATTTCATGAAAACTAAACAATTTACAGATTTTAATGTTAGTTAAACCTGATGATACTTAATGACGTCTAGATGATGTCAAAATTCCTTTAAAATCCCTTAGAGAAGCCCAAATCCACGAAAATCTTACAAAATTGCTTTAGAATCCTTTAAAATATTTGGAAACCTTGGAATTCCTCTAAAATCCTTTTACATCTCTATTCAATATTATAAAATTTTATAAATTCTATGAAATCCTTCCAAACCTGCTAAAATTTAGGAAATTCTTTATGACTGCATATCAACCAACACATATATTAAACATTTTCTCTGAATCTTTAAAATGCTGCGAAATCCTATAATTCTTGTTATGTTCTCTGCCATTTATAGAAATATAATAAAATGTTAGGAATTTTTTATGTACGTAAAAATTCGTTAAAACACACAAAATACTGCCCTAAAAATCCTTTGAAATCTTTAACATTTTTAATGTTCCCTGAGTTCATTAAAAGTACGCTCAAACATTTGAAATTTCATGACATCTTCACAAATATGATAGTGAAACTTACAGCAAACTTGATTTCCACGGTCAAAACTTGATCAAAATGTCAAAGTTTCATGTTTTTCTCGTTTATTTTAATAAGTAATGAAAATTCTGACAAAAACTTCAAACAAAAGTTGTAGATACATGCAAAATACATTTTCTGTATTTTTTGTCTTCACTTGTCAACTTCCAAAGTCAAATAAGATAACTTTGGGATCCTTATAAATCGCAGATTTCGAATAATGTATTTGTAAATTACCGACTGCTAAACTAAAAAAAAATATGTGGTTTATTTTAGTTCTCATTAGGTACAAGATTCTCCCGCGGACCCCAAACGGCTCCCAGTCCCAATTTAACCATCTTGGTAGTACAGCTTTAGTTTAACTAAAGTTCTTAAATTTCATTACCTGCTAAATATTGGCGATGTAAAAATCGTTCTTGAGACTCGCTGCAAAAATTCTGTGAGGATTGGAATTTTAAACCGAATACAAACTTATACGTTTTTAGAAATGAGAGATTCGAGTTCTTCGATTGTATTTTAATTGATACTAGTTATTGCTTGTTTACTGTTACTCCTAAAAATTATTATTATATTTAGGTAAATTTTATTGGTTTTCTTTTCTAGTATCTTAACGACTCTAAATATAGACTTGCACTCTGGTAAGAATTTTTTTGCATAGTCTATATGTCGATTCCAGTCCAGAAAAAATGGGTTTAAAATATTAAATTGATGCAAATAGTAGTGTAAGTGTTTAATTAGGACATCATGGTATCATGGTATTATATCCACAAGTACTTGGAATCTTTGTCATGTCCTTTGTTAATAATCATTGGAAATTTTTGCATTCCTTGGAAAATATCAGACGTTACGAATTTACTGACTACAACGGTCTGGCGGTCCTAGCCACGGAATACGAACGCGTCATATTCAAGTTAGGTGAGGATCCGGCCCCAACGTCTCCAGAAAAGTTCGTTATCCTCAAATCTGCCTATAAAGGGAAGGAGCCCCCGACTAATAAGAATAGTTCTGTAGCCGCTATCACCCCGACACTAGCTGATAGCGGAACCTCCAAGACCTCGACAGGGTTAGCCCACCTGATCAAAACGCTCATTGCAGCCATTAGCAACGAAAAGTGTGGATCAGCGGCGGGCACGGGTAGCGATGAGCCCGAGAGTAAATCTAAATCTAGGGGATTTTACAGACGTAACGATAGGGACTCTTTAAAACGAAAGAACTCAGCAAAATCATCTGAGGAAAAGCCGGACCAGTTTCGAAAAAGGGGCTCAGAGTCATCCAGCTCAAGAAAACAGGAGAATGATTCGGAGGTCGAATGTTAGAACTGCCGACAGAAAGATAACTTCCAGATTGGATGCCCGAAAGATTGAATACGTAATTATTGTCGTCGTTGTGTTAAGGAGGAAGTGAACACTAAAGAGTGCGATCTGTCCGGGAAACACAAGAAGAGAGAAGGCGTCAGGGTCAGGCTTGCTTCCTCCCGTCCCAAATTGAACACTCAGGACGATTTATACACACCGGATGAGAATAGGCTTCAGTTGATGCGGACTTTTGGACTTTCAGGAGCCCCCGCGACATTCCAGCGACTGGTAGACTTTCTCGTATGACCAGACATGGAACCGAATGTCTACGCGTACGCCCATGACATAGTCATCGTAAATGAAACGTTCAAGGCTCACCAGGAATATGTAGCTCGAGTTATATATCGGTTACAGGGGCCGGTTTGACGATCAACACAAAGAAATTTGGATTCGGGAGACTGACCGTACGTTATCTCGGGTTTCTTGTAAATCAGAAGGATTCGCAGGTCAATTCGTTCAAGGTAGAACCCCTTCTCTCGTACCCATCGCAAAGAACTGTAACTCAACTGAGACGGGTCATGAGAATGACGTCGTGCCACCGTCGTTTTATACCGTACTTTGCGACTGACAGGGAATACTGAACAGCCCGGCCTATTTGGCACTAGGTAGGGAACCACAGTCTCACGTCTAAGGGTTGAAAACCCGTCCAAATTGCCTCCACCAGACCAAGAAGAATGGAGGCAAAGGATGCTTAAACTGAAGGAGCTTCAGAAATTAGTCTCCTTACATCACGTGAATTCGTCCGACCGAGACAAAGTAAATTACGACGGAAGCTTGCGAAACATGATGTTTAAAGAGGGAGGGTCATGCGCAAAGCCAAGGTAACATCCTCAGCCCAAAAAGGGACAGCAAGAGGATCTGGGGGTAGAATCAACAATAAGTAGTCAGCACCTTTCTAGTAGTTCTCCTAAACACTTTCAAGCCCGGGGTACGGTACAGTTACGCAATTTTGGCTAGCATGAGCATTGGGGCCCCGAAAGAGGTATATAATATTAAAAAAAAGGACAGCAGGGCTCATGACGCGAAATTTCCTTTTCCCACAGCCGAAGCCGAGAACCACAGAAGGGAGCAGGTTTGCAAGATTTGCAGGAGGATACATGGGGTGGTGGAAGTGATGCGCCAGGAGGCCTGGGAGTTTTCGTTGCAACCAACCCCGGAGGGATCATCTCCACGGCGAAACCGTGAACTGAGTGGTAAGGAACATTCCAAATTTATAGGCTGACTAGAACCGATCAACTTACCGGGTCCCCGGCAGCAAATGGTAACCAGCAGTAGAAACCTATGGAGAGGGGCAGCAGGCCAAAATAAGCCCCCCACCTAGACGAAACCACATCGAAGGGAAACTCGAGCATGCTGGGAATCGGCTGGAATGGGTCGAGATGTCTCCTACGTGACCCACGTTGAGGCAGGAACGAGCAGAAGGGACAGTATCGCGGAAATCAGATGCGATCGCAAAGAGACCGAAAAAACCAGGAGGGGGCCATCAGGAAGTCCCATATAAAGGCTGAGAGGCGATTTAGTGTAGACAAGCAGAAGAGACGCCGCGAAGCCTTCTGGCGGGGCACCGAGATCCTATTGGGGAAGGCCCGAAGAAGACGAGGGGGATGAAGCGCATTGCAGATCAACCAGCGGTATGGGCCGCAGATCCTGTGTCGACAGCGCACAAAAAGACGAAGGCTGCACCGCATACGGAGGAAGGGGACAACGCCGGATTGTATGCACCACCCCGGGATACTACGCTTAAGAGGCCCAGAAAGATTCGGGTATGCTCTTTTTCATTTTTATTCAAGTAGCTTTCAGGTAGCTTTCCCAGTAGGCAGCAACTTTGATATAACGGATTGTTCATGTTGGAAAGGTAGGTCTGCGTAGAGCTAGAAGCAAGAAGCACGCAGATGGGGAGAACCCTAGAAGAAGAACCACAGGTAGCCCAAAGGGAGCTTATTTTTTGTTGTTGTGGTGGTTTTGATGTACGACAGTTGGTTTCCTTAATCAAATGGATCAAGCTAGAGTGCGAGTTAGAGAAACTGACGGAAGGACAAAGTTGCGACCACGCATCAAGTAAATAAAGCCGGTTGGCATCGGCTAAATCGAGGGGATTTGTAACGATGTTATAGAGAAAGTTATCACATAAAATAATAACAGTCTTCCGTGTGTTCGCCGCAGCCGCACCTTATCACGGAAATTAAAGTCAGAAGACTCACAGAAATTAAATCAAATGAGGTAATACCCAGCCAAGATTTGACTCTAGACTAAGGGGTAGTTTTAGTTTAATTTACTGGTGTAACGACAGTGACCATAGTTATACCTCCAGCATATCGCAGTCCAGGTTTATTTTCTCAAACATTGAATTCATTTTAAGCATCAAAATGTAAGGGTCTTGGGAGGAAGCTGGAAAACGAAACGGAAGAAAACCTGAGAGACCAAAGAAGACAAGGAACACATCTTTTAAAGGATACTCTTTTCAATAAAGGTCGAACATAAGATAATCCAAGATATCAACGCATGAATACTGGACAGGTGATAAACAAATAGCGAGTGACAGCACTAGACCTAGCCAGCACTAGAATCTAGCGGAGCTCGGATAGGGGTAATTGTATCTGGCGCTACAAAAATAAAAATCTATGAGTTTCGGGGGTAGTCCTTGGGTCGGTAGAGTGGGTCCCACGGATACTGGGCCCCTCCCCGGCCAGGACGTAACCATTTTTGGAATCAATCTGGTAAACTTCGCTATATGTTATAGTGAATTTTAGACTAATCGATGGTACTTATCATTAATTTGATTAGTTGAATGATTTATTTTACGTACTGACTGGATTTTTCAGCTTGTCGACCTGATCGGAGTCATTTTTCGGTGAACTTAATTCTGTAGGAATAAATAAAAATGATTAAGGTTTAATAACTATAAGTGTGAAGTAGAATAATTGAATAGTGAGTCCAAATTATATTAGGGTAAAATTGTTGAAAATTCCTTTTTTATTATCTTTCTGCGGAGATTTTTTACACCTTTAAGATCTAGGTAAAAGAATTTAAATCTTTCCGAAACATTGGCAATCTTTAAGATTCTTGAAATCTTTTGAAATATTTGATAATATTTGTAAAATTATTGAAGTCTTTAGAAAATCAGTTACGTCTTACTAAAATCTTTTAATTCTATCCAAAATCTTCGAAATCTTTGGAACCTCATTGAAATCTTTGAAATTTATCTGAACTCTTTGCGAAGTATTTGGGATTTTTTTAAAATTTGTAGGTAATCATTTAAATTTTTGTGAAATTCTTGACAAATATTTGAAATCTTTTTAAAATCTCTGAAAAAATAATTACATTTCAGGGGATTCTATCTGAAATCTTAGTAAATCTTTCAGAATTATTTGCAATATTTTCTAATTATTTTGTATTATTCCTGAAATCATTAAAATCTTTTGGAAATCATTTAAGTGTTTGCAAAATCTTTTAATTATATTCTAAGTGTTTGCGAAATATTTTTTGCTCTTTTTCAAGTATTTGTAAAACCTTTGAAATTTTTTAATTATATCCAAAATTTTCGTGAAATATTCGAAATATTGGTGAAATATTCGAAATATTGGTGAAATCTTTGTGAAATCATTCAAATCTTAGGGCACTATTTGAAATACGTCTTAAATTTTTTTAATCTATTCAAAATCTTTGCGAAGTATTTGAAATCTTTGTGAAACCTTCTAAAACTTCGAAAAATTATAGAAAATTTTTAGCAATCTTTCTGCAATCTTTAAAAATCGTAGCGAATTATTTTTGAAATACTTATTAATATTTCTAAAAATATTGAAATCTTTAGCAAATCTTCTGAAAATATTATACGAAATACTTTCGAATTCTTTGAAATATATATTTTTTCCAAATGATTGAAGTCTCTTTATGAAATCTTTGGGATTTTTGAAATCTATTTGAAATCTGTGCGAAATGTTTGAAAACGTTGCGAAATGTTTTCTTAAATCTTTGCAAAATATTTTTTAAGATTTGTGAAATAAAAAAAAATTGGACACTCTTAAAGTCTTTCTGAAATTTTTTAAACCTAACCGAATTATTTTCGAAATATTATAAACTTTTGTGTTTAAAGCTTTTTTTGTTTATTTAAATTAATTTTAAAATAGAAACTAAAGCCCGTTATAATATCAGTCTTTTAAATTAAAATGCATCGTTATAGTGTGTTTCTAATTAATTGACAGTATTCCCTTGTAAAACAGAACAAAGCTTTGTCAAAAAATTTTTTCTTTAATTTTAAGCCAGCTTGGGATTGAAATGTTCGTTACTGATCCCTCTTCCGAGGCTAGTGTGTCCTTTTTGAAAATTCCAAAATGGCGGCCGAAAGACCGAAAAAATCGAGATTTGCAATTTAACAGGTTTAAAAAAAAATGTCGATGGATTTCCTTGTTTTTGGGCTTAAATTGTTGGTATAATGCCCCACTAAAAATTTGGTAATCTGGGTTAATGAATTACAACATGGCGGATCCAAGATGGTGGCTAAAATCTCAAAATGGAGCAAATTTCGTTAAATATCGTTGGTTTAACGCCGAATTTGATTTGCAAGGGTTATTTAGGTCACTGATCATGAATCTCAAGTCAGATTGTCACAATTTTATAATGGTGGTTTTTGGAGTGTTTTTAACTTTTTAAATTCTCATCAGAGAAGGTATTAGATTTGTGTAAAATCTAACCCCCCCCCCCCGGTATTTTACAAATCTCCAAGTTTTAGGAGGAGCTGGAACCGAAAAACCAGTTTTTAGAAATATATCTGTCTGTCGGTATGTATGCCTGTCTTTCTGTGAGAATCTATGTATGGCTGTCTGTTTTTACGATAACTTTTGAAAAATTATTATATTAGATTGACCTTAGGTACACTATTTTAGTGTCTTAAACTAAAGGTCAAGTTCGTTAGTCAGCCCTCTTGGATAAAAATTCAAATAGTGAGCACATTTTGAATATTTTAGAGACCATTTTCTTCAAAATTAAAAAAAAAGTTTTTTTTTAATGCACTACAAGAATATCATAAAAACTTGTTGAGTTTCATTGAAAAATTGAAAATTCAAATTTTTACAGCTTAAAAAATAATGGAAAATCCAAAAATAACATTTTTGGCAAATAACATTGTAGCGCCTCCTCCAAGACAAATTGAAAAATGGAATACGCCATATTTTTTTGCTTTTTTAAAAATAATTTTATGCTAAACACACTAAAAACGATTATGATAAGATAAACGATAAGGGGAGAGTTTTTTCTATTTTTTTCTCTGATAAAATATATTACGTCTCCCAAAAACTACCCCTAAGTTTTATAAACCTACCCCTCGTGATCAAAAACGTTTTAAAAGTGTGGAAACTCACCTTCAAAAATTTAAATATGATTTAGAGCTGCAAATTAGGGGCAAGTAATTATTTTGAGTTCTACGTCACCTTTACATTTTTCAATGTGGTTTTTCAACATTATAAAACGTTCTTTATTACGAGAGGTGTGTTCGTGTATGACTTAGGGGTAGTTTTTTGGGATACGTAATATATTTCATCAGAGCGCAAAAAAGAGCAAAAAATATGAACTAACAGTTGTTTCTGAATTTCATGGTTTTAAATTCTTTTTAAATACCTATATGTATTCCGCTGCATACACTCACGTGGAAGGGTAGTTTTTTTCAAACATTACAATGAGGGGGAAATTTGTAAGTGTCAAGCAATTAATTTGGAGCTCTAAATCATCTTTACATTTTTTCAGATGGTTTTTCCACTTTTAAACCGTTTTTGATCACGAGGGGTAGGTGTATACGAGTTAGGGGTAGCTTTTTGTGAACCGTAATATGTATCATCAGAGATAAAAAAAAAAATCTCCCCTAATCGTTCATCTCATTATAATAATTTTTAGTAAGTGTTCATAGGTGCTGGCGCTGACTGGACGCCGTGCTAGCGCCGCTATCCTTTTCTCTGAAGTTGAAAAAGCACAAAAAATTTATTTAGCATAAAATTAGCAAAAAATATTATGTATTTCATTTTTTAATTGGCCTTTGTGGCGGCGCTGATTGGACGGATTTCGTAATATAGGATATTAAAACCTTTGTCTGGACTCTGTTGAGCATTATATATAATGCCTAGGTATTATATATAATGCCTAGGCATTATATATAATGCCTAGGCATTGTATACATATTGCCCAATTATACACTTCGCTTGTAACATTTATAGTATTATTATCTATACTTACCAACAGAATTAGGATAAACCACCAAAGCGATTAATAGAGTTTCAATAAGGATCTTCATTATTCTAAATGCTGATAACTTCTGAAAAGCGAAATAATTCGATATTCAAATAAAAGTGAATCTTTTCCTCTAAAATATTTGTATTTTATGAATCTGATTATTTTCTTTGTGGATGTATGAATAACGCAGATTTATGTTATAGCGTAAAAATTAGATTGAATTAAATGACTGCTTTTGAAATGTAAAGATTAATACAATACTCGAAGTTTGGAACCTTATCAGTTATGTTTTTCGTACGTGCCACGTGGAATTTAGAATGCTATATTATAGATCATCACTTGTAAAGTATCGCATAAGATTGTAAAAACCCGTATTAAAAAATGTTTTTACTCTAAAAAGAAATCATAAATTATACATCAAACTCATTTTAATTACGAAATTATTATTTGTGCTTGGTTTCCACATACCAGATAGTTAAGATTCAAGATTGATTATTTTATTATTCGCAAAAAAGTTATATCTGTTATTTTACGTATTATATACCCAATTAGGTAATATTTTTATTACATTAAAAAAGCGACACATTATTTTTACTGATTTGAAACCGAAAAACTTTTAAAAGATTCATAATATTTAAACATTCCATAATCTAATTTTTTCTTTGATTGCTACATGAGCTCGTACAAATTTGTTTTCATTGTTCAAATATCTGGGTCTCACCGCAACATTGGTCTATTTGTAGAGTTTCTTTCTTGCTCACATTATAATTCGAACGCCTTCTAAAAAAGAGGCTAACTCTCGCACATAGTGCAAAAATGACAAGTAGAAACTGAAGTTGATGCGCTACGTAAACTGTTTATTGATCAAGTTAAGATTTAAATACAAGAATTACAATTCATCTATATTTTAAATAATTCATCATTCAGATAAATAGACGTAAAAAAGAATGTGCATTTGACTAAACAGGAAGCAGTTATTGAATCCTTGGACAGGATTCTACCCAGATTCATGAAATTAGAGAAGGACTGTGTCACTTTGGCTATCGCAGTAGGAAGCTTAAACATTTTAAAACAAATTTTGCGACTTTGTCAACTACAAGAACATTAAAGATTGCCGCCGAATATCACTCAGACCTTGATCTAGAAGATCCTGAACGTTTTTGTACAATAAGACAATTGATCTTGTTATCGGAGCTAAACATCATGACTAACTTTTGCTATCTGTTCCTATACAAGGACCTTCTAATAATTTCACTAACCAATCAACAATATCTAGTGGGATTATTTCAGGCCCTTTGAGGAATTGTACGTTTGCAGCGAATACTATAACTTCTGTGCATACTTGTGTTGCTATACAAGATATTGGGAAAGACCTTATTCTCTTTTGGGAACTAGAAAAAGTTCCTATTGAAGAACGATAGCCAAGAAGCTTTTGGTTAATCGTTTGATATTACAAAAGCTATGGTGTTTAAGATTGAACTTTGGTTAAAATATGATTCAGAATTAGAGCTCGAATACAATAAATTTCAAAAGGACTATGGACAATCAGAAAATATGCGAGAAATTTAAAAGACTTTTGAGAATAAAGATTCTTATTTAAAACCGGTATGTTTACCGCATCTTTCTGTAATCCGGGAAACAAGTAGTACTATACCCGCATCCACGTGGTTTTCAATGCGTTATCCCCTAAGTCCTCTGGAAAATCACTTAATTATCAATTAGAGTAAGGCTCGAAACGTCAAGCTGACATTACGTCTATCATTCTTCGATTGCGTTCATATCAATTCATATTGGCAGTTGATAGCTGTCAAATGTTTTGGCATATATTAGTTGATATGCGTAACATAGAATACCAATTTATTTTGCATAAAATACGTCTAAAAATATTTTTCATTTTTAAATTCGTACCGTAACTTATGGTTTTGCCTTAGCTCCTTATTTAGTCAAATACGTTTTAAACCAATTAGCTGAGGATGAAGGACCTAAATATCTTTAACAAACGATATCCTAGAACGTGATTTTTATGTTCAAGACGTACTGTTTCGAGGAGGAGATGACTTAAATTCTTCCTTTACTAAGGTCGTAAAGTTGCATAAATTTCTCGCTATTGGAGGTTTGGCCTTAAAATGCAGTGTTAAAAATTTCTGTTGGAAACGCTGCAATACGTAATGTTGTAGTTTCCAAATGCTGTTATTGGTTTGGTACCTCACATGAATTGGAATTGTAGCATACAAATACAGTAGCCAGTAAGACTTCTGTATTATAATTTAGCTGGATTTCATGGAATTCACGGATTTCAAAGGTTTTACGGAATTTAAAGGATTTATGGAATTCACAGAACTCAAGAAAATCAACAAATTCATGGATTAACGGAAGTCATTGAAGTAATGGATTCGTTTACGGGATTTATGGAATTCACGGAATTTACGAAATGAGAGATTCATGGAGCTCAAGAAATTCACGGAATTCATGGAGTTTAAAAAATGTACGGAATTCATATAATTCAACAAAAGCATGGAATTCGCGAAATTCATAAGATCCACGAAATTTGAAAAATTCGGGAGATTGTTTTCAATTTACGCAATTCAACGAAGTTATGAAGTTAAAGGAATTTTCGGAATTAATGGAATTCATGGATTTAAAGGAATTCATGAAATTAAAGGAATTCTGGAATCCAATAATTCCTTGAATTCCATAAATTTCGTGAATTTCTCCAATTTCATCAATTACGCGAATTCTGTGACTTCCGTGAATTTTGTGAATTCCGTAAATTCCTTGAATTCTATAGAGTACGTGAATTACTTCATTTTCATGAATTCCTTGAATTCTATGAATTCCTTGAATTCCTTGAATGTCTTCAATTCCTTGTATTTCATGAATTGATTGAATTTATTGAGGTCCGTTAATTTCGTGAATTCGTTGTGCACAATTTTCTTCTTATAAATGCTCTAAAATATTGATTGGAATGCAATTTCGTCATTCGTGTACCATCTTTGAAATTATAGTTTAAGCTTGTGTTGTAAAAGTGTTGTAAAGGTCTTGTAGAAGTCGAAACATTTTTAACAGTGTCGGCTTCTAATGCACCCACAATGGAATGGAAGCTTCTAATGTGTCCCCTAAGGGTTTACATTTTTCTTGCACCTTCTTCCCTATTCCTCTACACCCCC
>JAWWLR010220294.1:0-12724 GCA_035041075.1 Acraspis erinacei | reverse complement strand
TTGTTTAAACAATTTATAATTTGTTTATCAATATTCAATTTGAATAATGCTAGAATTGCGGTTCTGTTCTGAAATTTTAAACTTTTGTCGAATTTTTTATTAGATTCAAGTAATAATTAATTTAAGTTTTAAGAAAATTGTTTAGAGAATTTATTTTTATTTTTATCAATATTCAATTTGAATCATGCTAGAAATTTGCGGTTTTATTTACAATTTCTAACTATGTGTCCACTTTTTACTTAGAGTGAGTTAATATTTTATTTATTATATCAAAAATTATTGTTTAAACAAATTATTATTGCTTATAGCTATCTTCTTCTACAATAGTACTAAATAGTTGCAGTTTTTTCTGAAATTTTTTAATTTTGAGCATTTTTTAAACAACTATCTTTGTTAACTTGCATTGCTTATTACATTACTAAAAAAACTTAGGTGAGACATTGATTATTTTTTAAGAAGCATTAACTATCTAGCATTATTCAAATTCAATATTAATAAAACTAAGAATTAATTGTTTAAACAATTATTTTTGCTGCATTTAATTAATTATTAAGCTGCTCCAAGTGAAAAGTAGACAAATATTGTTAATTTTAAGAAAAGCCCACAAATTTCTAACATCCAGCAAAGAGAATATTAAAAAGTATATTGATCAATTGTTTAAAATTTTTCTTTTGTTAACTCGAATTTATTATTACAACAAACTAATTTAGAAGTGGACAAAAAGTTTAAACAAATTTTAATAACGCAACCATCTGGCATTAATATATACTGGTTGTCCAAAAAAGTCTGGATCCAATGGTGACCTCGAATTTGACCTTGAACTTGACCTTGAACTTGACCTTCAACGTTATTTCAAAGTCAACTTTGTATTTTTAAAAGAGAACCCCTATTTTCGACATCGGTAACCAAAAGAGCGGGAAATTTTACGTTCAAATATGTACTCAGGTCTTGTGTGACTTTGTAGGTCTGCTGAAGGTCATTTGAACTTCAGCAAGGCCCGGCTTAGGTTAACGGGACGGCTCTGTATTTCATCAGGACAAAGTCAATCTTGGACTAAATTTCAACGAGAAATCCAATTGTGACCTTCAATTTGACCTTGAACTTGACCTTCGACGTCAGTTCAAAGTCAACTTTGTGTTTTTAAAAGGGAACCCCTATTTTTGACATCAATAATCAAGATAGCCGGAAATTTTACGTTTTTTGAAGTTTCAATGACCTTCAGCAGACCTGCAAAGTCACACTTGACCTACGACCTGACTATATATTTCAACTTAAAATTTCCCACACTTTCGATTGCCGATGTCAAAAATAGGGGATCCGATTTAAAAACACAAAGTTGACCTTGGAATGACGTTGAAGGTCAAGTTCAAGGTCAAATTCAAGATCACCATTGGATTTCACGTTGAAAGGTACTTTAAGAATGACCTTGACCCATTTGATTAATTTTTCATCTGGACCGTTATTTACGTCTTTTCAGACTTTTTGGACACTGTATGAAGAGTTATTTACGATAAAAATTTATTTAAACAATTATTTTTCTAAAATGATTTAAATATTAACTCACTTAAAGGTAAAAAGGGACAGAAGTTGAAAATTTAAGAAAAAATGCAATTTATAGCATTATTAAAATAGAATATTATTAAAAATAATAATAATTTGTTTAAATAGTAATTTCTTAACATTAATTAAGTATTACCTAAATGTAATTGAAGATTCGCCAAAAATTAGAACATCTTTGAAAACCTCGCGACTTTCTTATTCTGTTCTAAGTGAAAATTGCTACAAATAATAATAAATTGTTTAAACAATTTATGTATATGTTCTGTATTTCTGGCTAAAAAAATAGTTTTCTACGCTGATTTTTTTCTTTTGGTAATGATTCATTATTATAGTTCAAACCCCTTTTCTTTAGTAGAAAGTTGAACTATTTTGTTGAAAATTAATTTTCTTTTGGTTTAAAATTCATTTAATTTTTCTTTTTAAAAGTCGTATTTTATGCTAAACTATTTAATCTTCTTCTTGGAAAACTTGTCTTTTTTGTTAAAAAAGGGTTTCTTATATTTAAAAATTAATTTTCTTAACTGAAAATATAAATTTTCCTTCTTTAGTTGGAAATCGATTTTTTGTTTAAAAATGTATATATTTTGTTACAACTTCATATAACCTTTTTTAAATAACAATTAAGCTGGTAAATTTTTTGTTGAAAATCCATCATTTTTGATAAATTATTTATAATAAAGTAGACAATTATTTTATGCATATTAAAATTTTTAATAAATTTTGAGATTTATTAACCAATTAATTAATTACAATTGAAGCCATTCGCAGATTTAGAAAATGCGACTGTGAATACCTGAATTAAGGAAAATTGAACCTGGAAAAATCCTGGCATTGTGAGGATTTTTACTTTAGAATTTTAGAGGATTAAAAAAGTTTCAAAAATTTTGACTGCGTAATTTTCGAAAAGAATCAAAATTCTGAATCGGAACAGGGAGTTTTTTAAAAGAATTCTTATTCTGACATGAAACAGGAAATTTTTAAATTTAAATAAATTCAGATCTGCAATTGGAAATTTTAAAAAGAAATAAAATTCTAAATTGAAACAGGGAATTTTCTTAAAGACTTATATCTCTAATTTGGAATAAGGAATTTTGAAATTAAATTCAACTCTGATATGAAACGGCGAATTTACAAATCTTGAGAAATTTTGATGAAGAACAGGGAATTTTCAAATTTTAACAAATTCTTAATTAAAACTGAAAATTTTCTAAAATAATTAGAATTCTGGATTGTAACAGTGAATTGTTCAAGCGAATTATAATTCTAACTTGGGAAGGGATTTTTTTCAAATTTAAATCAATTCTGAGCTAAAACAGGAAATTAAAAAAAATCTGACTGAAGAAAGAGAATTTTCGAATTTAAAGAAATTCAGATCTGGAATCAGGAAATTAAATTTTTTAACAAATTCCTTTTTAAAACTGAAAATTTTCTAAAAGAATTAGAATTCTGGATTGTAACAGTGAATACTTCAAGTGAATTATAATTTTGAGTTGTAACGGGATTTTTTCACACTTAAATAAATTCTGAACTAAAACAGGAAACTAAAAAAAATTTAAATTCTGATTGAAAACAGAGAATTTTCAAATTTAAATCAATTCAGATCTGGAATTGGATATTTTGAAAGGAATTAAAAATTTTAATTGGAACCAAAAATTTTTTTAAAGAATTATAATTCTAACTTGGAGAAAGGAATGTTCAAATTGAAATAAAATCTGATCTGGAACAAGGAATTTTCAAATTTTAACCAATTATAAATTAAGAATGGAAATTTGCTAAAAGAATTAAAATTCTGGATTGTAACAGTGAACTTTTCAAGCGAATTATAACTCTGACTTGGAATGGGATTTTTTTCAAATTTAAATAAATTCTGAGCTAAAACAATAGATTTAAAAAAATGTCACTGAAAACAGAGAATTTTCAAATTTAAATTATTTCAAATTTGAAATCAGGAAGTTTTTAAATTTTAACAAATTCCTGTTTAAAACTGAAAATTTTCTAAAAGAATTAAAATGCTGGACTGTAACAGGGAATTTTTTAATTTTAACCAATTCTAAATTAAAAAATGGAAATTTTCTAAAAGAATTAAAATTCTTAATTGAAACAGTTCATTTTTCAAGCGAATTATAATTCTGACTTGGAATGGGATTTTTCAAATTTAAATCAATTCTGAGCTAAAACAGTAAATTAAAAAAAATGTGACCGAAAACAGAGAATTTTCAAATTTAAATAAATTCTGATCTAGAATTGGAAATGTTAGAAAGAATTAAAATTCTTAATTGGAACCAGGAATTTTTATAAAGAATCATAATTTTGACTTGGAGCAAGGAATGTTCAAATTTATGTAAATTCTGATCTGGAACAGGGAATTATAAAATTTTAACCAATTCTAAATTAAAACTGGAAATTTTCTAAAAGAATTAAAATTCTGGATTGTAACAGTGAATTCTTAAGAAAATTACAGTTTTGACTTGGATCGGGATTTTTTCAAACTTAAATAAATTCTGAACTCAACAATTTTTTTTTAAATAACCCTCTTTTAATTCTGAAAAATGATTAAAAATACAGAAAAAAATATATAAAATTTCAATTCTCAAAAATGAATGAAAATCACAAAGAAATAAGAAAAATGATATTCCTTTCCGACTCAATAAAAATTTATAAAGAAATAACCCATTTTCAATTGAGAAAAAAGATTGAAAATAAAAATTTCCAACCTGGAACTTAAAAAAATTGATAACATAAAAACATGACATCTTCCTATCCAGAAAAAAATATGACCGGTACAAAAAAAAATTTAAACCCAATATTTGAAATTAAAAAGATTTCAAAATATTGCAAAAGATGCTCAAAATAATCAAAATAAAATCTAGAAGCTTTTTAGGCAACTTTTTTAAATTTCGCAGCATTTAAAAAAAATTTTAAGAAAAATTCAAATTATTTTAAAAGATATTTAGTAGTTTTTTAAATTCCAATTGAAATTTCCTTATTTCCAAATCAATAATTTTTTTTTAAATGACCATCTTTCAATTCTTAAAAAATTGAAAATCCGTGAAAGAATAAGGACAAATTCGTCCCTACCGATTCAATAAAAATTTTAAAAAATGACCCTCTTTTAATTCTGAAAAAAGATTAAAGATCCAAAAAAAGGCAACTAAAATGTCAATTTTACACAAATTTAATACCATCTCTGATCAGAATGTAAAAAATTTCCTTTTCATACTGAAAAAAAATGAAACATAAATAACCCTATTCCAATTGAGAAGAAAAACTGAAAAAAAATTTCCTCCTTTCCAGCAAACAAAAATAATTTTTTTCTTAAATTTTTTAAGTAGGAAGACGAAAATATTTTTTTTAAATCTTTATTCAGTTCGAAGGTCGGAAGAATTCTTGTCAGTCATTAAAATCCTGTTAATTCAA
The DNA here is from genome assembly GCA_035041075.1 of Acraspis erinacei. Classification (NCBI taxonomy): domain Eukaryota; kingdom Metazoa; phylum Arthropoda; class Insecta; order Hymenoptera; family Cynipidae; genus Acraspis; species Acraspis erinacei. Next base: position 7,747 of record JAWWLR010220294.1, on the reverse strand, counting down.
AAAATAATTTTTTCAAAAAATAAGTAGGGTTTTCATGAAAGTTCGACTTTTCCTTTAATAGTTATATTTTTTATTTTATTTTTATAAAGTATGAAATATAAACTATAGATATTATAACTATGAAACTTACTTCATTATTTTAATTAAATAATTAATTATTTAAGTAAATGTTTTTAGAATAACTTACATGGTTTTACATCTAATAACAAATTATTTATTCATTTTGATAATTTAATTATTAGATTTAATTTTCATAATTTGATTTTTAATTGTTCTCTTTAATTTCTGTATGATTTTTCATACAGGAAATTAAGACGTGAGATAAAAATCATGAAAAAAAATGACAATGACACTTTTTCTGGATACAATCAACTTACTTAAAAAGTCAAATAAAGGAAAAGTTTACTTAACTTTGCAGAAAAAGTAAATGTACTTTTTTAAGATGATTTTCCCATAAATTACTGAACCGGAAATAAAAATTTTCCGGCATGTCAAATTTTTTAGAAGGAACAGATTTTTATCATAGGAAATTTAAAATAAATTTAAAAAGCAGTTGAATGCAAATAGCTCTCTCTTTTTATTATCTTATAGAAAAAAAATTAACAATAAACTTTGAGCTTCTACAATAAAAAATTTTTATAACTTTTTATTAATATATTTTTTTTAAATTCTTTGATCTCTTGTTGAGATTTGAATTTTTTGATTAGAAAATTAGATTAGAAAATTCAACTGCGTTTTTAAAAATTCAACTATTTTAATTTTTAAATCATTTTTCTTGGTTGAAAATTAATTTTTTCTTGCTGAAATTTAACTGTTTTCTTTCCAATTCCACCATAATTTTTCCCCCCAAATTCTAAGTTTTAAATAAAAATTTATATTTTTTAGTTGAAATAAATATATTTCTTCAAAGTTCAACTTTTCTTGCTCATAATTCAAGTTTATCATAAATATTTCGTTTTTTTCGGCGTAAAAATTCGAATATTTGTGAGTGAAAAATTCAACTATTTTGTTTAAAATTCATCTTTTCTTAAACACGTCTCTTTTTCTTTTTATTTAAAAGATATTACGGTCAATGGTTAAATATCCACTTTATTATCCTGTTTAAATATCGAGGTAATATCCAGGGTAAATGTACAGTTTAAATGTCTAGGTTAAATATACTGGTTAAATATTCCGGTTAAATATCCAAGTTTAATATCCAGGGTAAATAACCAGCTTCAATATCTGGTTAAATACACAGGTTTAATATCCAGACTAAATATTTGTTTAAATATCCTGGGTAAATAGCCGGGTTAAATTTATGGTTAAATATCCCGGTTAAATATCCAGGTTAAATAGCCAGCCTAAATATATGGTCCAATATCTTGGTTAAATATCCTGTTTAAATATTCATGTTAAATAGCAAGGTTAATTATATGTTTAACTATCCAGGTCGAATATTTGGTTAAATATCCCAGTTAAATATTTATGTTAAATGTCAGGTTAAATATATGGCTATTTAACCAGGATATTGAAACAAATATTTAATCTGGATATTAAACCTGTGTATTTAACGAAGATATTTAACCATATATTTAAGCTGGCTATTTAAACAGCGTATTTAGCCATTAATTTAACCCGGTTATTTAACTAGGGTATTTAAACAAATATTTAATCAGGCAATTAAACCGGTATATTTAACCAAAATACTTAAGCATATATTTAGGCTGGCTATTTAACCAAATATTTAATCTGGATATTAAACCTGGATGTTAAACCAGGATATTTAACCCAATATTTAATCTGGAAATTAAACCGGAGTATGCAACCATATATTTAAACTTGAAGTTTATCTGGATATATACTTAAGTATTTTGGTTAAATACACCGGTTTAATGGACTGATTAAATATTTGTTTAAATACCCTGGTTAAAAAACGGGTTAAATTAATGGTTAAATATTATGGTTAAATATCTGGGTTAAATACACAGGTTTAATATCCAGATTAAATATTTGTTTCAATATCCTGGTTAAATAGCCAGTTAAAATAGATGGATAAATATCTTGGTTAAATATCATGCTAAATATCCAGGTTAAATATCTAGTTTAATTATATTTTTAAATATCCAGGTTCAATATTTGGTTAAATATCCCAGTGAAATATTCATGTAAAATATCAGGTTAAATATCCAGATTAAATATATGGTTTAATATCAAGTTTAAATATCTTAGTTAGATATCCTGCCTAAATAATCCGGTTAAATCTCCAGTTTAATACCAAGGTTAAATATATGGTTGAATATCCAGATTTAATATCCAGATTAAATATTTGGCTAAATATCCTGGTTAAATATCCTGGTTAAATATATGGTTAACTATTTTGGTTAAATACACAGGTAACCATGTTAAATGTATGGTTAAATATCCTGGTTAAATTGCCAGGTTAAATAGTCAGCTGAAATATATGGTTAAATATCTTGGTTAAATACACAGGTTTAATATCCAGATTAAATCTGTGTTTAAATATCCTGGTTAAATAGTCATGTTAAATTTATATTTAAATATACTGGTTAAATAGTCAACTGAAATATATGGTTAAATATCTTGGTTAGATACACAGGTTTAATACCCAGATTAAATATATTTTTCAATATCTTAGTTAAATATCCTGGTTAAATGCCAGGTTAAATATCCAGGGTTAATATCCTGGTTAAATACCATGGTAAATATCCAGGTTAAATATCCACGTTAATTATCCAGCTTAAATATTTGTTTAAATATCCTGGTTAAGTATTTAGGTTAAATATCCTAGGTAAATATTCAGTTTAAATATCCTGTCTAAATATCCTGCTTAAATATTCGGGTTAAATATCCAGTTTAAATATATGGATAAATATATAGGCTCCAAATATGGTTAATTATCCTGGTTACATTCTGGTTACATACGCAGGTTAAATATCGCTGTTAAGTATCCTGATTAAAAAGTCAGGTTAAATATATTGTGAAATATCCTGCGTAGATATCCAAATTCAATATTCTAGTTAAATATCCAGTTTAAACATCCAGGTTAAATATGAGGTTAAATATTCAGGTTAAATATATTATTAAATATGCGCTTTAAATATCCAGGTTAAATATATGTTTAAATATTCAAGTCCGGGTAAATTAATCTATTTAAATATAGGTTAAAATAACAAGGTTAAATATCTTCATTAAATACCTCGACTAAATATTCTGGTTAAATATCCAGGTTAAATATGTGTTTAAATGTCCGCTTTGAATATCCAGGTTAAATATATAATTAAATATCCAGGTTAAACATCCTGGTCAAATATCCAGGTTTAATATCTGGTTAAGTATCCAGTTCTAGGTTAAATATCCTCTTTAAATATCCAGGTTAAATATCCGCGTTAAACATCCAGGTTAAATAACCAGCTGAAATAGCCTGGTTAATTATCCTGTTAAGTTTTTTTTTTAATTTAGAAAGGTTTTATGATAATAAAATAGTTTTCTTCAAATTTCTGGGAATATTCCGTGATTCGTTGTTCCAAAAATTCAAATACCTCTAAAAATACTTTTGAACGTTCCAAAAGATTTCCAACATCCAACATTTTTTTTTATTTTTTAGAATTTTTTCACATTAATTTTAGGAAAAATTTGAATAATTTTAAAAGATATTTAGGCTTTTCAAAAACTAATAAAAAATATTAAACTAATTTAAAAAATCGAATCATAATGAAACTGAATGTAAATTTTTTAAAATTCAGGAAAAAAATCTCGGAACTTTTTAAGAAGTGCGAAATGTCTCCGGAAAAATTCGAATAATTTTAATTCAATTTATAGATCTTTAAAAGTTTTTGAATAATTCCCAAAAATTAAAAATGTCTTAAACTTCAAACAAAATGTAGATTTTTTAAGATATTTAAATACAGCTTTCCTAATTGAAAATTCAAATATTTCATTGAAACTTCATATATTTTGTTCAAAAATGTTCTTTTTTTCTAGAAAATTATCTGTATCTTTAGAAAACTTGGAAATAAAATTATTTAGTTGAAAGTTAAACCCTCTTTTTGAAAATTATTTTTTTTTTGTTAAAGTTCATCATCTTAATTAAAAATTCGTTTCTTTGGTTGAAAAATGGGGTGTTTGATTGAAATTTTGTTTTTTCTTCTAATTTTTGTATTTCAATTGTACACTCCATAAGTTTAGTTAGAAATCCATCTCTTTTTTTAAACATTTGTTTTTAAATAAAAATGTAAGTACTTAATTTTTGGTTAAAAATTATCTTATTTAGTTAAAAATTCGTGTCTTTTGGTAGAAATTAATCTTCTTGGTTGAAAATTAATCTTTTTGTTAAAAAATGCCACTATTCGAGTTAAAGATTCATCGTCAAAGTTCAAATTTCATCTTTTTGGTTTAATATCCAATTATTCTAGTTAAATATTTACAATTTTATTTGAAAATTTTTTACTTTGTTTGAAAATGTAACTATTGTTTCGAAAGTTAGTTTTTTTGTTCATAGTATTTTCCTATCTAAAAATTTAACTTATTCTAATTAAAAGTTCTATATATGTAGTTAAACATCCATCTTTTTGTTGAAAATTTATTTTTTTTAATTAAAAATTGCATTATTTAATTTTTGGTTGAAAATTTATCTTTTTTATTTAAAATTAAGTTTTTTGCTTAAAAATCCAACTACTTCAGTTAAAAATTCATTGTTTTAGTTTCAAAACTCTTATGATTGGTTAACATTTATTTTATTAACTAAAAATTTTATTATTTTTTTCGCTTGAAAATTATTGTTTTTCAGTTCAAAATTAATTATTCCATGATTGGTTTAACATTTGTTTTATTAAGTTTAAAATCTCACTGTTTGCTTGAAAATCCATGTATTTTCTTAAAAATTATTCTTTTTTCGTAGAAAACTGTCTTTTTTTAAATTAAAAATTAATTTTCTTTGGTTGAAGATAAGTTTTTTTATTGAAATTATTTTTTTCACTAAAAATTTTACTAAATTTGTTGTCAACATTTTTTGTATAGACATTTTAAATTTTTGGTCGAAAAGTCATTTCTTGTTTAAAATTGAACTGTTTCGTGTAAACCGTATTTTATTTTGTGAAAAATTGTTAAAAGCTTCATCAGATTGGTTGAAAATCTAACCATTTTTTTTTTAATTCCCTTTTTCTTAGCTTCAAATGAATTATTTTAACTGAAAATGTAACAATAAAATTTTTAATTAATAAATCTTAATGAACTGAAACTCAATTCGTCATTATTTGTGTGAACTTGGCAACAGTGTTTCCTTCGCATTTTTTAAATTGCCAAATCGGCATTGAGGAAAAACGACAACTGTGCTTTCGAAATCTTCGTGACTGGCCTATTTTTTAGAGAAAGATTTCTGATTTCTTTAAAGCTTCGAAACTTCCTGAGTATCTTTTAAAATTATTCGAATTTTTTCCGCAATTTTTTAAATATTCTGCATATTAAGAAGATTTCCTTCAAATCTTCCTGATTCATTTGTAATTATTTTGGAAATCTTTTCGAATGTTTTAAAATTTTAAGAATTCAAAAAAAGTTTATTATTTTTTTGAATCCTTTCTCACTTCTTAAAAATCTTTACATTTTTTCCAAATCTTAAAAAATTGACATTTAGTTTTCTTATTCTTTTAGTATGCAAAATTAAAAAAAAAATCCTTAAAATCTTCCAAATTCTGTTTTCACATTTTTGAAAATCTTTTGGTATCTTTAAAAATCTTTTTATTATCTTGAAACCTTTTATAATCTCAAAACCCTTATGAATATTTTTCTCAATATCTTCAAAAACCTATCCTTTTTTCAAATTTGTGGGATTTTTTTTTAATTTTAAAATTACTTTGGATCTTTTGAAAATTTTTATTATCTCATAAAGTTATTCGAATTTTTATCTAGTTTTGCCACATTGCAAAATTGAAAAATATGGCTTTTAAATCTTCTACATTTTCTTTCGAAATTTAAAGAAATCATTTCAAATTTGTTCAAATTCTAGAAAATAAAAAATGATTCAAATTTTTCAGAAATCTTTTTAAAACATTATTCTTTTGACATCTTTAAAAATTCTTTACATGCTTCTGAATTTTTTTGCTCAATATCTTAAAAACTCTAAACTTTATTTGACATTTTTCGAAATCTTTCTAATGTAAATTAAAAATTGTTTTTGTAAGTTTTCAGAACTTTCAAATTAATCTCAAACATATTCGGATTTTTTGTAATTATGTCAGCTGGCGAATTTGACAGATTTTGCTTCAAACTCTTTTTCAATCCTTTCCGTATTTTTGAGGAAATTAGTCAAAATGTTTTAAAATAATTTTGAATACTTTCTTAAAATTGATATTTCAAAATAAGAAATCAATTTTATTTTTTTGCTGGATTCTCATAAAAAATATTTTATTTTCTTAAAACCTTTCGAAATTCTTATGAAACTTTCAAATTTCAAATTCTTTTTTAATCGGTTTAAAAGTTTTAAAACTTTGATAGATATTTTGAAATAATTCAAAGATTTCATAATAATTTGTGATGACAGAAAATTCCGAAAAATAAAAAATCCTGACAATGTAAAATACACAAATGATAAAATTATTGAATTGGAAAATTCCCGAATAATAAAACTCTCGAACATTTTATAATATTACCGAATTTGAAAAATGGGAATTAATAAAATTCCAAACAGAAAATTGCCGGATTTTAAAATATCCGAACTAGAAAATTCCCGAATTTAAACAATGAATTTTTCCATAAATTCAAATTATTTATTAAAAATAAATTAATCAGATATTTTTATACAAAAGATAATTTGTAATGTTTAATGTTTCTAATATTATTGTTTGAACTGAAAATAATAATAATTGCAAAGTATATATTTCTGGATAACATTTCTTTCAATTATTGTTATTTTCAATTCTAACAATAATTTTAGAAACTTAAAGCATTAGGAATTCGGGAATTTTATTATTCGGGAATATTGTTATTAGAAAATTTTATTATTCACGAATTTTAAAGTGCCAGGAATTTTTTTTGGGATTCTTAAGTCGTTCAATTTTATATCGGGAATTTTATTAATTGTGAATTTGGAAAATTCGGTAAGATTATAAACTGCGTGGGAATTTTATTATTGGGAAATTTTCCAAATTGGAAATATTATTATTCAGGAATTTTCCAATTCGAGAATGTTATTATTCCTAATTCCCAATTCCCAATTCCCAATTCCCAATTCTGGAATTTTAGTTTTCGAAAATTTTATTATTAAGGAATTTTCCAAATCGAGAATTATATTATGTGGGAATTTTGAAAAGTCGGTAAGTTTATAAACTGTGTGGGGATTTATTATTCCGGAATTTGAGTGTTGGGAACTTTATTTTCTGGAATTTTTCAGTCGTCCCATTTACTATCGGAAATTTTATTATCCGGAAATGTCGCAATCACGGAATTTTATTTTTCGAAAATCTTATTTATCAGGAATTTTCCAAATCGAGAATTTTATTATTTGGGAATTTTAAAAAATTCGGGGATTTATTATTCGGGAATATAGCGATTCTGGAATTTTATAATCCGAGAATTTACTATCTGGGAAATTTATTATTCGAAAATTTTATTATGCGGGAATTTTAGAATGTCGGTTTGGTAGATATGCTATTTTTCCATTGTTCATTCCATATGGGTTTGACAGCATTACAGATCCATATTTTAAGATCCTTGTAGTATACAGGCACAGGAACTTCTGGCTCTGGAAGTA
>JAWWLR010220265.1:0-12726 GCA_035041075.1 Acraspis erinacei | reverse complement strand
ACCTTTATGCAGATCTGGAAATATCATAAGAATAACAATAAACTTTTTAGAAACTATTTCAATTCCAACAAAATACTTGATATTTTAAATATATTAAAAAATATAAATGTTTAACCAAACAGTTTATAAATTTCAAACCAAAATTGTTTAGCCAGTAATCAGTCGTTCAGCTTTTAGTCAGTCTGATCTGATATTTTTAGTAGAACCTTCTTAGAATAAGTCACTATTGGTCATGTTTTTGGTTGCACCTTCCATTATTTGTGAGAAATGAATCTTCTTTGCAGGAAATTCAACACTATTGAGAAAGAATAATTTTTTTTGGTTATTAAAAATTTAACTGTTCTGTGAAAAATTTGTTGCTCTCGTTGAAATTGATGTTATGATCTGAAAATTTGACCATTTCGCCTTTATTTCCAAATTCATATTTTTCTAGTTCAAAATTCAAATATTAAAAAAAATTCTTGTTTGAAAATTTAATTATTAAATTTAGTAAACCTTTGTTTTTCTTAATACATGTATTTTTTTATTAGTTTTTGTGTTAACCCTTATGTTAACCATTTTTTTGTTCAGTTAATATTTTTTTAACTGAAACTTTAGCTTCTATACCATTATTGGTAAAAATTTGTGTTCAACTGCTTGATTGAAATCTGATCCTTTCTAGTGTTAAACTAGCCTATTTGTTGAAAACTATTTATTCAAAATTCATGTGAGTTGAAAATTCAAGTACTTTGTTAAAATTTAGTTCTTGTGGTTCTTTAGATATTCATCTTTTTGTTCACAAATTTAAGTATTTAGGTGAATATTCATTTGAGAACAAATTCCTTTAATTTTTTGTTTGAAAAATGTCATTCTTAAAGATTTGTTTGAAAAAAGTTTAGTTTCAAAATTAAAATACACTGACTTTTCTGTTATCATTATATGTTTCTGAAAAATCACTCTATGGTAAAAATTGTTGTGAATTGTTGTCATTTTCTCGAATTAGGAATATTTCTTTGGATCAAACCTTTTTTATTAATTTTTATATGTTTTTGAATTGTTTTCAATTAATTTTTAATTGATTTTTAAATTTAGGTTGATTTTTATGAATTTAATCTAATTCTTCTCATTTCTTTTAAATTTCTCTGAATTCACTCAAGATTTATAGTAATCAATCACTTTTTTCGATTCTTAAAATTTCTCCAAATCATTTGGATTCTTTTGAATTTTTCTTGAATTGTCTTGTAATCATTAGTCACTTCTGGTTTTAGAAATTAGTAGGGTATCAAAGACTTGAAATTTTTCTTGCAATTCACCCTGAATTCTTTTAAATTCTTTGTGATTCGCTTGAATTTTTTAATTTAGTTAAATCTTATTTAGTTAAATCTCTTAAATCCTTCTAAACTCAATCAATTCTACTTAACTTAGTAAATTTTTTTTGAATTTTGAAAAGCCTTTATTTAATTTATCCTGAAGTCTATTAATCTCACCTTGAATTTGTAGGCATTTCATAAAATTCCTCTGAATATCCTTGCATTTTTTTAAGCTCATTTAAAAGTTACTGAATTGAATGAAGTTTCTAAAAATAATTCTAAATTCATTTGATTTTTTTAATTCACCTTGATTTTCTATGAATTTCATTGAGTTCTTCTCTTTGATCTTAAATTCCTCTGAATTCAATTCAGTTTTACGGAAGTCAAGGGATTTTTTTTTTTATTTTTAAACATTTTTCCCAATTCATTTAAATTATTTTGAATGTAAATTAAATCGTTCCAGAATCTTCAGAATTTATTCTGAATTTCGTGCACATTGAGCGCGAAAAAAGCGCCCTATAAGCGTGGTAAAAACTACCCTTTGGTCCCTATATGTGTACACAACTTCATTTATATCTGTAAGAATCGTAAGAACAACAGAACATTTTGTAGAAAATATTAAAATCCCGATAAAATACATACATTTTTCACTAAGAATTATCAATCTTCAACCAAACAGTTGATAAATATTCAAGCAAAATGATGATTCGTCAATATGAATAACATTATTAATTAATTAATGAATTGTCTATAAAAAGTATTAATCTCTCAAAAACATATGAATTTTTTATTAAATAGTTAAATATTCTTCTAAAAAAGACAATTTTTGAAACCAAAGTGTTGAACTTTCTGTAAAGAAAATTAATACTAATTAACCAAAAGTGGAATAATCAAATTTTCGGATAAGAAAATTAATTTTCTGAAGAAGAGGAATTTTCTGCAAAATAGTTAAATTTAAACAAAAAGATAAGCTTTCAACTAAAATAATTGTACAGAGGAGTTAAACTTTTAACCGAAGAATTGAATTTTCTACAAAAACAGATGAATTCTCAAACGGAAAGGGTGAATTTTCCACGAACTAGTTAAAATATCACCTACGATTTTCGATCAAATACAGTAGAGCTCGGTTTAATTATTCATTGTTGTCAGTTTTCATGATTTAATTACAAAAATGTTTAAAAAGCGGTTCCTTTAATTCAAAATGAGTATTTTTCAGAGTGGTCCTGAAATTCGGGATCTTTTTGATATTTCTAATTTTCGATATTAATCTATTTTGAAGATATTCACAATTTTCAGAATCTACGCCCTAGTAGTGTAAGGACAAAGCATCCGACCGACAGAACTAAGGAACAAGCCTAAGTTAGAAGAGGTAGGAAGTTTGGAAGAAATGAGAGAGCGTGAGGTGGTTCAGCATGAACAGAATGAAAAGTGACAATGAATGGTTTAAAAGTGTGCAGTAAAAAGAGAACGTGTCAGGATTAAAAAAAGAGGATAAATGATTTTGGGGATAATTACAGAAGTGGGATGCGATAATGATGAGTTAAGTCAGGAAAAAGTTACTGTGGGTGTAGCATGCGTGTACAGAAGAAGAAAAAAAAAAAGGAAGATGGAGGAGAATAAGGAAATGGACAGAGGAAAAAGCAGAGGGGTCGGTCATAATAAGAGGGGATTTGAACACACTAAACGAGGAGCAAAGGCGAGAGGTAAATGATAGAGAAAAGGAGGTGCTCATAAGAAACTCGAAAATAAACGAAACTGATTGGGAGGTTTGGAGGCTACTGGACTTTTTGGGAGAGGCGGGATGGATTATTTATAAAGGCAACGCCAGGGGAGGCTGTAAAAAAGGGGAATATACGTGCACGTGTCTAAGGGACGCAGTAATCGATTAACTTTTGACAGAAGAAAGTATAAGGAGGCCGATGGTTAGAATAGAAGTGGGCAACATGTCAGGCTCAGGACACTTTCCGGGGATCGCGCCAATGAGATGTGGGGGCTCAAAGTACAATAGGGGAGAAAGGAAATAAAGGGTGAAATCTAAATTGAACATGGGCAATTGCAGGGAGAGAAACTTCAGAAAATTGAGGGAAACAGAAGAAAGTGAGGAGATAGGGGGTTTCGAAGAGGAAGGAGTAGGCACGCTGCTGGAAAAACTAAAAGTAGTGATTGATAAGGTAAGGTGCGACCGAGATAAAAAGAAGAGGGTTTGAGGAGAGGTTGGTGGTACGATGATTACAAGGAAAGTGGGGAAGAAGAGTTTCAGGGAATGAAGGAAAGGGGACATGGAAAATGAAAACTGAACAGGATTAAGAGAGAACACGAAAGAATGATAAAGCTGAAAGGACAGGAGGAGAACAAAAGCAAATGAAAGAGGTAGAGAAGGCGGTAAAAGAAGTGATAAACAGGGAAGGTGGAGAAAGGAAACGTATCAATTACGAAATAGTAATGAAAGAGTGGACGAAGCACTCCAAGGAGCTGTTACGCGGTCTGGAAGGTTGAAAAGTGGCAAGGCAAGACGGGCAGATGGCTAGGAAAATAAAACACTGAAATATGGAGGATAAGAGGTGAAAGAGGAGAAATAATAAGGGCGGACTGAGGAATAAAATACAAAGCAGGTAGTACTGCTGATTAAGAAAAGAGAGGGCAAAAGGGTGGAGGAATATAAAGGTAGCACAATCATGTCGGTGGGACACAGAATTTATGCAGACGTGCTTAGCAGAAGATAAAAAAGGCAGGTTATAAAAACCAAGCGTGGTTTAGAAAAGGGATTGGAACTACGTGTAGCGTCTACGTGCTCAACTATCTAGTCAATAGGAACCTAGGGCGAAAGAAAGGGAAGCTCGTCGTACTGTTTTTAGGCTTTAAGGCAGCATTTGAATCAGTTAACAGGAGGGTGTTATGTGCAGCTATGAAAGGGAGATGACTAGGCAAAAGTTTAATAGAGAGGTTAAAAGAAATAATCATGGATTCTAAGAAAAAGGTGAAGATAGAAGATAAGAAATGTGCAGAAATCTGGACAGGAAGGTGGTTTCTTTTTCTCTGGACTTTAGCTTCAAGCACTTGCGGGTCTTTTCCTTAAAAAGGCTACCAAGAAAATTATTTCAGAAATTCTTGCTATATGTTCTGTTCTAAGGATTCTTTATTTTACGAAATATGATGCTCGATGCACTAAGATCACGATTTTGCGGATTTTCACGCTCTGTATACTGTATTATGCTATCGCAATCTGAGATTTATGATATACTGAGAAAAATCGAATAGATTTAAAACGAATTGCATCAAAAAGGTTTCAAACCTTCCGTCTTATATGCCAAATTATTCTTTGCGACTTGCAGCTGATAGAATGCAATTGCCTTATGAGATTTTCAGGCTAGCTTTAAGTTACCTTTAGAGGCTGTTGGACATGGGGTCCACAGAAATATCATAAAATGGATACAAAAATTAGACCTCCTAGCCGCTTAGTTTCTGTATTGCACTCTCTACTTATACTGCTCAAATAATATGTGTGTTGCTGTATACTTTCCACTCATATGCAATGGTAAACGAACATTAAACAATTTATTTTGTAAAGCAAAAAATAAATAACTGAAAACTTGGCCATCCTATTTATAGATTTATGAAGAAGATCGAAAATCTCTTATCTCGTTATCAGAAAGACTACTGCAGGCAAATTTAGGATCTTTAATACACGCTTCAATCAAATTTATTAATTTGTAAATAATCTCCAACCGTAGTGTAAATCAATTTTCATATCACTTTTAAAGAATTACGTAACTAAATCTTTTCCTCAAAACGGTTAGGTGACAAGGAAAATCATAAAGGCATAAGTTTGATTTCAGATTGTTATTTGTATTAGTCTTTCCTCTGCTGGACAAAAATGATGTTTCTTAATATTCTGATATTCATCTTCTCAACCATCCTCATTTCAATTGGTGAATATAAAAATATGATATATGCAATTTAATAAAAATACTTTTAAGCGTTCCACAACTATCGAAGTGCTGCTGCCCAATTCAATATGATGTATATATTTTTTATGTTTTAAAATTTCCACATATATAAAAGTGTACAGCTCAATTCAACTTTCCATTTATTATTAAAATGATTTTATTTTCAGAATAGAAACAATGGACGAACTCAAATTCACGATTGCAGCATCCAACAGCCTAACTTACTTAAAAAAATAAAAAGTGACATTTAAAAATAATTCAATAGAATTTGATTTAAAAGACTTTAAAACAATTCATAGGGAACAGAGTAAATTTAGTACCAGCACTACTTTTTTATAATACGAATAACGTAATCTTCTCCCTCTTCTTGCAGAATTAAGTTCACAGTTTGATTGCTTACCTAACGGCGAACCTATTCCTGGAGTTCCTCGTAGCAGATCTTCTTTTTGTGAAGCGGAGAATATTTTACCTGAGAGATATCTCCCTCCTGCTGAGCCATCTCTCCGTGTCAGGTCCAGGTCTCCTCCTGCCAGGATCATGGTTCCTCCTAGAAGGCTTCCTTCTTTTGACGGATTTGGATATGAACTTGATCAACTAAAATTTATTCGGATAATTCCCATCACGAAGTCGCACAGAATATTTGAACTTCGAAGATACACTTTTCCTGTAAATAAACCACTTGAGATGCAAATAGGAAGAAATACGTATACGCCTATGCCAACCCAGGAACAAATTGTGTTATCAACATTTGATGGTGACATCTTTGCGATACTGGAGACTCATGATTCACTTGCTGGAATGTATACATATGATAATATTATTCGCCATAAAAGACGGGCGAAAATTAGCATGGTAAGCGGTAACGTAACTTTGTTGACCAAAGAAGAAATTGCTGACACTCCAGTAGGGTCCCGCCGCACAATCACAGGCTGTTATCTGGTGCGCAACATAAGGCTCAATCCACTACACCATTAATTAAAAAAATTAAAACAGGGCCATTCAGCATTTCAGGCTATTCAAGAATTATATAATCGCCATGAACAAGATTTAAATTTAAGTCTGTTGGATCTCTCTCTTGGCGGTCGATAATGGGTTAACTCGCGCTTTACGCTCGGTTCTTTATTATTTTAACTTGGAATGCTTGAATGAAGCTTTCTCAAAACGATCCCTTTTAGATCGCAGTATTTATATGCGTTTTTATATTTTGAATTTTCTAGTTTATTAAGTATGTTTAAAGATTAACTTGCACAAAGCTCTGTAGGCTTTGGAGGCACACATGTTTATCGTGTTATTCGCGCTGCGTGCTCGATTTTTGACAGACATTAGTAAATGTATATTTTTTTAAACACCTGAAAATAAACAAAAAAAAAATACTTTTATCAGACATTTTTCTGTATCTCGCGTTCTCGTTTAGGGTAATATTGGAATTTTAGATTTTTTGCATATTACCATAAAAAATAAAATTACGAGTTCTACTGAAAACTGGATAAAAGATATTTTGACGGAGTTTTTAAAGCTATAATTTACCTGGGAGACTTTTTTATATTTGGCGTCGTTTGGCTCGAGATTCGAATGCGTTGGTATCACATTTTGGACAATTCTAATACTTTCTCAATCATAAATTATGAAAATATAATAACTTAGCACAAATTTGAATCTCTTTTTGGATGAACAACTTTTTTCTATAAATTCCCGTGTGAAAATATCGTCGTGGGGCTAACTGGGCCCAGTCCTGGAAAAACAAAGCCCTGGACTTTTGATCAACCCTTGTTCAGTTTTAAATGAAACTTTAAATCTAGCCAGAGCCAACCGCGATGGCCAGGCTAGATCGCCAAGATTGGCCCTGAGTTGACTCTAGCTTATTAGAGATTCCGCGGGTTATTATTTTTAGGAAGGCTTGTTTTTCTTTTGTAAACAAATTATCCAATCTGAAATCATCCATTTCATACGTATCGCATATCTTTTTATTCTTGTTTTAGTATAAACTGGATGAAATTTTAAGAAAGTTTTCATTAAGAACGGCAAGTGCCAAAAAACGTATCATCGAGTGTCAAGCACGAATGCAAGTCAGTTATCTCGGAGCATAGTTAAAGTTTTACGCAGGTGAACACAAAATCGGAAATTAGAAAAAGAGCGCTCTTTGGACCAGGTTCACAAGCTATACTAGCTTCTGCTCCAGAAATTTTCTCTCTTAATATAATTCTGCGAACTTAGGTTTTTTCAGCCTAATTAGACCGAATATTCGAAGATGCTTGAGGAGGGTTCGCCCCCACCCCCAACTGTTGGCCTTTTATGATGCAACATTTCCCTAAACTTGCAGCACTATAGGAATAGTTCCCTAAGCAGAGGCTTTATGACATAACTCGCTTGTTACAACTGCCCCTCTTTTTTAATTCGACGATTACAGTGATTGCGTGATATATAGAGTACGACATTATAACTATAAAGTGAGTATTTAAAGGAAACTACTATTCTCAAACAGGATATAAAATATAAAGTAAAGATAATAGGCTATACAAAAATTAAAAAAGAGAATGATACAAAGATACTATTTAGATGTCTCGTTATTTTATAGTGCTTCCTCTCCGATGCAGCCTATTTTATTGAGAATTACAAACAATTTTTATGATACCTGTTGTTCCTATGGGAATTCTGGAGTGGCTTCGTGTCTTTCCTGATTTATTTTAAAAATCTGGTATTCTTGGAGAATTCTCACCCTTTCTACCGCCCTGATTGTAGGCTTGCTTCGGTATGCGTTTTCCTTCCCGTCTCCTTCTCCTTCGGCTAAATTGCTGGTCCGTTTTACTGTCCGGTGATCCTGTTGTAAAATTTCCCCATTCATTTCTTCATGCCTGCTCTTCCGGGGCTCATACATTCCTCGGTGGGGCTTAGCTCCTTGGTGTTGACTACTCGGTCTCTTTTCTTCTTTATTGGTTGCAGAGGGTCAACTTCGCTTACTAGGGGGTTGGGTGCTCGACACGACCTCTGTGCATTCTCACGTATGCTTTGAGATTTGGTATTGACGTTCAGTAACTGTCTTATCTCACACAATTTCCTCTTATTTCTCGAGGTCCAAATTGAATTGAATGGCGAAATGGCAGTTGGCTTCTAACAAGTCTTACTGGATTCCTTGATATGGCATCGCGAACATTTCGATGGATACTCATCTTATCCAAGCCTTCCCATTTTCCTATAGGGTTCCAGGTCCTTGATTTCCCGGATTTTGAAATCAAATAAAAAAAAGTTCAACTAAACAAAATGAATCTTCAATCGAGAAAATATAATACTAGAAGTTTCAAACTACACTTAAAGATTCAACGTTTCATTAGAAACTGCTTTCGCGTTTGCTTGCAAATTTATCTAGTTGAGTTCATTTTCTTTGGCAGAAAGTTATTCTTCTTGTTTTAAAATTCAGTTTGAGTTTTAGTTGACAAATTCAACTATCTGGTTGCAAAATCTTGGCAATTCGTCTTTTTTTAAAATGATTTACTATTTGGGTTAAACATCTCTTATCTCGTAATGAGAAGTTGCTAAGATTAAGTAAACTGCGATTACTGCCTACAAATTCAGGATCGTTACTATAGGCCTCAATAAAATTGTTTGATTTACAGCATATAATGTTCAACCGTAGTGTGCGATATCGAATACAGGATATAACATGTTATAAAATATGAAAACATTGTGACATTAATCAGTCTTTCCTCTACGGACAAAAAATGAGTTTCGTTTATACTCTGGTCTGCATTTTCTCAATTATCTTCAATTCTATCGGTAGATAACCTAATATGATATTTATTTATAAATCACTCGGAAAAAACGGCTAGGGTATCAATCGCAGTGAACTACTTTCTTATAATATGAATTAACCAATTTTTAGAATTTATTTGCTGTTTATTGAATTATATTCACTGCAATTTGTTACAACATATTCTCATGATTACAACTGGTTAAGTCAACAGCAATGCACTTTTTAAAAAAATGTCATTTCTTTCTTGTTGCAGACTTAAGTTCACAGTTTGATTGCTTACCTAATGGCGAACCTATTCCTGGAGTTCCTCGTAGCAGATCCACTTTTTCAGAAAAAGACAATAATTCACATGAGAGGCATCTTTCCCCTGCTGAGTCTTTTCTTCAAGCCAGGTCTAGGTCTCCTCCTGCCAGGACCATGGTTCCTCCTACAAGGCTTCCTTCGTTTGACGGATTTGGATATGGACTTGACCAAATGCGATTTATTCGGATCATTCCCTTCGCCAATTTGTCCCGGATATTTGAATTTCAAAGATACACTTTTCCTGCAAATAAACGACTTGAGCTTCTAATAGGAAAACATATTTATACGCCCATGCCAAGGGAAGAACAAATTGTTTTAACTACATCTGACGGTGACGTCTATGCTATATTGGAGACTCCTGTTTCTCTTGCTGGATTTTATACATATAATACTAGCGCTCACAATAAAAGGCGGGCGAAAATTAACATGTTAAGCGGCAAGGTTAGCCCATTGACCAAAGAAGAAATCGCTGAAAATCCAGTAGGTCCTCGTCGCACAATCCATGGGTGTTTTAAGTTGCGCAATATAAGGCTCAATCCTCTACGCCGCTAATTAAAAAATGTGAAACTATATAATGTAATGATTGCGATCTTATGTCGGATTATAATGTTTCATGTATCTACTGACAGCATTAAAAAATCAATGTATTATGATTCTCGTGGCTTTCATATTTCATCAATGTCTCAGACAGTCTTTTATATTTAATAATTAAATCACAGCAATAAATGGGGATTCCATTAGAACTCGTTTTTGGTTCCAAAGGAGATGCAACAAAAATGAACCCCACTTGCTGAAAAGGAACCTAAAACGACAAACAAGCTCTAAATGATACCTTAGTTGGTGTTATAAAGAATCTAAAGGATATCAATTGTAATTTCGGCTATTTATATAGAACCTATTTTTCACTTTGCTCACTTCGACATTTTGTTTCATTAATAACATCGTTTTTACCTTAAAGCACACATGTAATCGCAATCTGATGAACATAACTTAATGGAGATAAATAAATTACGAAATATTACCGCGATTAAAATAGATATAATTACTTGATAAATATCATTTGCAGGTTATGTAGGAAAGTTTTCAACATAAAGGCATATTCATACGCAAGAAACAATTCGTCTCAATTCATCGGTCGATAACTGTAAATCGATCCCTAACTTACCAGCCCTACTTTTCAAGCTTTTGGTTTGTGACTGCGCATTCATATTCTTTTTAAGATCGCTACTAACCAAGTCTTTTGGCTCTCTACTGGTATTTAGTGGAGTTCAAGATCGAAATGATACCAACTTTTATTTGAGCCCCAATTTTAGTGAAACTCTATTTTTTTCTGTGACATTTTGTGGCGTGCGTAAGACAAAAATTCAAATTAAACAAAAATTTTTAAATACATTGCAGATTCATAATTATTAGTTTTCTAATTTAATTTTTTTAAATTCTATATAATTCATAATATTTCCGGAATTTTCCATTGTAAATTTTAAAAGTTTAAACGATTTGAATGTTAAATTCTTAAAAGTCAAGGTTCCAGAATTTTAGGCTTTCAAGTAAAAGTTATTTAACCCTCTGGTCTACACCATTTTTCGTCGCACACGTTCAAGTTCACCCGGGTCACCCGTCACCCCAAAATGTTTGATTGTATATAAAAATGGTTTAAGTTCGTTGTTTTTATATTATATATAGTGAAGTTAAATTTCCAGAATCTTCACTAATAGCATATTTAAGTTAGAACATGATATGTTCAGCCTGGAAGAAGTTATTAGGAACAGAAAACAAGAAGACGTCTAAAATGACTTTTTTGGATTTTTTGACGATTCTTCTGTTATTTTTCATACGAATGAAAAAACTCGAAATGTTCCTTGATCTGGAGAATTCCCTCTACAAGACTATACACACGTTTCTTATGAGCTTTCCAA
Organism: Acraspis erinacei; assembly: GCA_035041075.1. Lineage (NCBI taxonomy): Eukaryota > Metazoa > Arthropoda > Insecta > Hymenoptera > Cynipidae > Acraspis > Acraspis erinacei. Next base: position 1,523 of record JAWWLR010220265.1, on the reverse strand, counting down.
ACAGTATATTTATTTTAGAGTATGAATGTGGGCTCTGACGAAAATGTCAAAAAGTATATTTTTGGCGGATATTTCTCTTAGAAGTTGAGTTGGAGTTCTGGGAACAGTGAACACAGACAGCAAAATAGTGCACAGGGCACCTCTCTGGTTCGGGGTCTAACACGGGATCTGCCTCTGCTGCTGATTCGAGATCTACTACTAGAGCCACCTATTCAATTTTTTCAAATATTATAAATTTTGATGAGGGAGGGGTGACATTCAAAAAAGTGATAAGGGACATTTTGACAACTCAAAGGTGAGCGAAACAATATTCTGTAAAATGGAAATCACCATTTAACCGGATTTCCTTTTTACTTGGAGTGCGCCCTCTTCTCCTCAGTCGCAGATCCAGAGAAGTATGCTGGCACTGGAGCGGGGGGCATAAGGAAATTGTACAGACATGTTGTGTTAATGCATTATATATACACAATTTCACGGTAAGTCAGAAAATCCTGGGGAGGGCGATCGCTGTTTCGTCACCGTTGTGGATCCGCGTCTGCCTCTTCTAAGGTAGCGTCATTTTCCTGAGTCTTATTTTCCTAAAATAGATGCAGAACATCATCTACATCTCTGGTGGCCATCCTGAACATAAACAACAGCACAACATTATTTACAACCTCTTTTGGTTTGACATTAACCCACTTAGTAGAAAATTAAAGTACAGATCTAAAATGTCATTGCCAACTTGACTAAACCAATATTGGATGATGATCCTCTGAATTGTTGGTTCTTTGAAAAACTCGTACTAAAAGCCTGTATTCTCTGGAACAAACTATAATGCTACATGCTATAATGCTATAAGCTATAATGCTACATGTGTTCAACCAATCTTACTGCAATCAATGGCGAAAACAAAAACAAGATAGTTTATGCCAATATTTCTACGTTTACGAAACCCATCGAGGTCAATAAGAACATCAATTCAGGAGATGACAATTTTGAACCATGCGGAAAAAAGGATCGCAATGCCGAGAAAATTTCGCAGTCATAATTAAACGATCTCGTGAGGAAACTTCGACTTGCTAAATGCGAAACAGAAGATCTAACTTCATTTATTAAGAGTATTTCAGGAAGTATTTTGAAACGGCATTAAATGAAAATAAAAAATTGGTATATTGTAAGGATTTTGATGGATTGATGAATGAATTGAAACCGAACGTATACAAAAGTAAAGAGTGGGGAGTTTTTATCGACTCATTATCAACTTGAAGTCTGAAGGCGGTCTTGGTTCACAACAGTAATATATACAAGCCAATACCAGTCGCACATTTCACTCACGTTGAAGGAGTAACAGGCCAAACTTGAACTGGTACTGAAGAAAATAAATTAAGAGGCCCACCATTACGAAATTTGTGACGACTTGGAAATTTAAGGAATGGTACTAGGGCGGCAGTCGGGACTCACAAAAAACCCTTGTATTTTTTTACGGGATAGCAGAGATCGTGAAAAATGACTCCATCCATTAAAAATGGCCAAAAAGACCC
>JAWWLR010220241.1:0-12728 GCA_035041075.1 Acraspis erinacei | reverse complement strand
AGTAATTATTATTCATTACGAAGATAATACAGAAATAAAGTTTTGTTCTATATATTTGGTCCATTGTTTTCCCCTCAACTTTAACGAAGTGAAGTTGGCTGAAGGTTGAAGTGAAAATACCTAATTGCGAATTCCAAGCACATTGAAAAAACTATGCTTTTTAATTGGAAACTTTCAAAACCTGCAAAGCGCGCGAATTTTCAAATACGGAAAATCTCCCGGTGTAATAATTCTCTCCCGGCTTTCCCGGGGAATAGTAGCAAAATAGTTGCCTCGTTAAAAAAAAGTGTGATAAAGTGCCAACAGTGGCGTAAGTCTGAGGCTTGTATTTTTCTGATAGGGTCCGTACTTAAATTACGTAATAAAAACCATTAAAAAAAGTTATACCTCCCTCCCCATTACTGTGCGTAATTTTCATTTTCCATAAATATTTTGCTTGTCAACAAAATAATTGGATTTTCAACGAAATTATTACATTTCTGACATAATAGTTGAATTTTCAACTTAAAAAGATAAATTCACAACAAAAAAGTGTCATAGTTTATATTTCAATTAAAAAAGATGAAATTTATAACAGAAAAAAAGAAATTTTAAACTCAAAAAGACGAATTATTAACAAATAAAGATTTTTACTGAAGAAAGAAATAAAAGTTTATCTTCAGTCAATAAAAAAGAAATTTTTAACAACTTAAATTAACTTTTACCCAAGTAGTTGAATTTTCAATTAAAAAAGAATAATTTTCTATAAAATAGTTAAACTTTTAACCAAAGAGATAAGTTCTCAACTAAAAATATAATTGTTTAACAAAGTGATTTGAAAAAATAGTTGAATTATGAATAAAAAATATTTCAGTTGAATTTTCAAGATCAAAATATAAATTCATAACAAGAAGCAAGTTTTTATGACAAAAAATTAATTTTCAATCGAAAGAGACGAATTTTTTTACCAAAAAGGATAAATTTTTAACAAAATTGTTTAATTCTCTACCATATATTTGCATTTTCATACAAGAGGACATTTGTAGTAAAACAGACGAATTTTTAATTTAAAAAAAGACGACAAATACTTTTTTTTAAGTTCAGCTTTCATCCAAAAAAGATTTCAGTTCATTTTTCAACACCAAAATATAAATTTTAAACAAAAAATATATTTTCTGCAAATTTCAACCAAAAAGTATGATTTTTTACAAAATAGTTTAATTTGCAACGAAACAGTTGCATTTTTATCAAAACAAATTAAATTTCTCTTTTAAAAAATGCATTTTTAATTTTTTGTTTAATTCGAAAAAATAGTTGAATTTTTATCAAGAAAAGATTTCAGTGCATTTTTCAACATTAAAATATAAATTTAAACAAAAAGTAGATTTTCTGCTAAATAAAGTTTCAACAGAAAAGAATTTTCAATCAAAAGCTATGACTTTAACAAAATTATTAATTTTTCAACCAAGCAGTTGCATTTTTGTCCAAGAAAAATGAAAATCCTATTAAAACAAGTGGATTTTTAAGTCAAAAAGACAAATTAAAAAAAAAGAAAGACTTGAATGTCCATACAAAAAGATTTGAGTTAACTTTTCAACATAAAAATACAAATTTTAAACAAAAAGTAAATTTTCTAGGAAATATTTAAATTTCCAACAAAGCAGTTGCATTTTTATTTTCAAAAATGGAATATTTCTACTAATAAAGATGAATTTTTAAATCAAAAGACAAAATTTCAATTAAAAAAATAGTTTTCATCTAAAAAAGATTTCAGTAGACTTATCGGCAACAAAATATGAATTTTAAACAAAAAGAGTTGAATTTTCAACCCAAAACGACGAAGTTTTAACAAAACAGTAGAAATTGCAAATAAAAAGAATGTCTTTTTAAGAAAATCGTAAAATTTTCAATCAACTAATGAAATTTATAACTAAAAAGATAACCATTAGGTAAAAACTGCCACGACCAGCCACCCCCTTGAACTGTTACGTAATTTAAGTAAGTTTCCTTATTTTACATTTCTAATAATTATTGATACTCACAACGCTGAGAACTTGTGGTGGAGCATTACTTTGAACTACTGGTTGAGGAGGAGCACTGCTAGGCCTGTTGATTAAAAAAAAAGGTGTACAGTGCCACGAATTTCATTTAATACGAATTTTACAATTTCGTTATTAATATTTTTAATACTCACAACGTGTACTCGTAGCCACAAACAACATCAGTTTGCTGTATCAGTTTTCCACCTCGTTCTTTTACCAAATCCTCCAAGGTCTTCGAGACCTAAGAAATAAAATAATGTATAAAGAGTTGGATTTTTTTTCAATTCTATTATGTCACTGAAAGTTATGATCAGAAATTTTATCCGTAAAATTATAAAAATTTGTAATAATTAGGTAAAACAATTTTCTCTTGTTCAATTATTCGAAAAATTGTGTACTATATGGTGATAATTCATTGTAACGTAATATTTATTATTTTAATTAAATAAGCAACATCTAACGTGCAAAATTCCTCAAAATAAAAACCACAAATCCAACGATTAAATTTGGAAAACAACCATAAAATGTTTCTATTGAAATTTGAAAAAAAGAAAAGAATTTATTTTTTGTAGAAAATAAAATAAAGTGTAAAGAAAAATCAAAAGGCGACAAAAATAAATAAATTTAAACTATTCGAGCAGGCATGAACAGAAACAAGTTCACGCCTTCTCATTTTTCTTTCCTTTTCTTTTATTTTTGTCCCAATAAGAAATATTTTTATTTTCTTTTTTGGAAAAAATTGTTATCTTTTTTTTTTTTAATTTCAATAGGAACATTATAGGGTGGTTTTCAAAATTTGGTCGTTGGAATAATGGTTTAATTTTCAGGAATTCTGCACATTAATTTGAATATTGAACGTTAAATAGGATTTCGAACTTGATTTTAATCTCATTTAAATTTCTTCAATTTTAAGCAATATTTGTTATTCGGAAAAATGGAAATTTTTCACTAAACGCTCGATACTCGGTTGTTTATTCATTAATTACTTTTATTTGATATCAGGCAGCACCAAAACAATAATTTCAATATCAAAAATGTTAACTTTCCTCTTAACATCCGGTTCTCAAATTTGTTTTTACTCATTACTTGTATACAATTTTTCAATAAAAAAAAAGGATTTTTAACGAAATATTACATTTTTAATTAAAGAAGATAAATTTTCAACCAAATAGTTGAATTTTGAATTTAGAAAAAAATTAACTTTCAACCGAAAATGAAATAGTTACATTTTAGTTAATAAAATTAATTTTTAATCTAACTCATGAACTTTCAATCAAAATGGCGAACCTTCAACTGGAAGAGTTAAATTTTAAACCAAAAACATGAGTTCGAAAAAAAACATGAATCTGCAACTGAAATAGTTCAATTTTCAATGTAGCGAAAATTAATTTTTACTGAAAAGAAGATAAATTTTTAACCAAAACCAAAAAATCATTTTCAACCAAAAAGGAAACAAGTTTTCTTCCAAATTGATTTCCAACCTAAAAGATGAATTTTCAACTAAAATGATAAATAATTAACTGAAATACTTTAATTTTTAACCAAGAAGAATAATTTTTATATAAAAAGATAAACTTTAAAAGAAAAAGATCAATTTCAATATTCGAGTGGAATAAGTTAAATTCTGAGTTAAAAAAAAACTACATTAAAAAAAAACTAAAATTATAAATCTTTCACTAGAATAGTTGGATTTTAAACCAGAAAGATCAATTTTCAACTAAGATGATGAATATTTAAATTAAATAATTTAATTTTTGACCAAAAAGATGGACTTTCAACCAAGAATATTTATTTCTACAAAAAAGAGGAAATTTCAAACAAAAAATAATTTTGAATAATTATAATGTAAAATAAATTTTAACAAAAGCATTTAAATTTTAACCAAGTAATTTTTTCCAACTTAAAAGGAGAATTTTCAATTTTCTGATACAACAGAAAATTGATTAAAGTAACTTTAAAGAATTCTATATTTCCGTTTCAAAAATTGCGAACTTCAGTGCCGTATTGTGTTTCAGTTATAAAAATAATGTTATATAAATGTACCTTCTCAAAATTTTCTTTATATTTTGACCTGAAAGTCAACTGAGCATCGCTCAGTGGCTCCTCCACACATTCCAAATTTAGCGTCATCTCTGCTGGTCGAACGCTGGTCACAGATCTAGTTATTAATCGTGACTTTGACATGGTCTGAGACCCTGCAACAAAACAGATGAATCAGTCATTTTTAATTATCCAATCTGTTGTACTTTCATCTAAAAAGGGTGAATTTTCAATAAAAAAAAGACAAACAACAAAAATTAGTTTTCGAACAAATTAGTTAAAGTTTCAATAAAAACAGATTAATTTTCTACTAAAACAAGCGATTAATTAACCAAGCAAGTGTCTTTTTAACAAAGCAATTCAACTTTTAAACAAGGAGTTAAATTAACAAATAAAAAATCTAAGTTTCTAACAAGAAGATTGAATTTTCAAACAAAAAGTTGAACTTTCAGGTAAAAAGAATTAATAATTAACTGAAAAATAGAATTTTCAACAAAATAGTTTAATTTCCAAAAGAATGAATTTTTAATTATTATTAATAATTAATAATTAAGAATTAATAATTTGCAATACACAAAATTTCCACCAAATCTTTCAATTTTCCATCACACAAATTACTTTTAAACACAAATGATAAATCATGAATCAAAATAATCCATTTTTAACCTCTTTCAACCAAGCAGTTGAATTTTCAACAAAAAATACAAACTTTCCACCAAAAAGATTAATTTTCTAGCAAAAAAAAAAAAAACGAATTTTCAACCAAAAGTAGAATAGTTAAATTTTCATTAAATAAAATTAATTTTAAACAAATAAATTTTAAATTAAAATGAGGAATCATTAAATCGAAGAAAGGCATTTTTAACTAAGCAGTTAAACTTTCAACCAAACAGTAAAATTTTCAATAAAAGAAGATGAATTCTCAACAAAAAAGGTTTCAGTTGATATTCCAACGAAAAAGATTTTAATTTTAAATAAAAAACACTTAAACTTAACTAAAAAAACGAATTGTCAGTCAAAAGGATTTATTTTCTAAGAATAAATAAAAATTCTTTAAGAAATGTATCAAATTCAATCGAATTTTCAGATAATTTTCAGAATAGTTAAATTTGCAACCACGGAAATAAGATTTTAACTAAGTTGATAAATGTTTAACCGTAAAAACTATTTTTAACCAAATAGTTGAAGTTTCAACAACGCAATTGTATTTTCAATAAAAATGAAATAAAAATGAATAAAATTAAGAATTTTCATTTAGAAATATTTTTACTATTTTATTATATAAAACTAATTAGTCACTATTGCCAGAATATCAGTAATTTCAAGTGACTGATTCATATGTTAAAACGACTGTTTTTACAGTAGAAAGGCTTGATTTTAATTTAGAGATTACTTAAAAATATTATTGCATATTCATATAATTCATAAAAATGAGCTTTTTGTACCACATACCCACTTTTGTTTTCTGCTATTGCAGTAACTCAAGATTAAATATTACAAATATATGTTGAGATGAATAATATACGTTGAACATTTTTAATTTAAAAAAAAAATAAAAATTAGGGCATGATCTAGAGGGAAAAAATTAAATCCTAAATTTATAGCAGAAATGTGTTAAATAAAAAAATATTTCTTAAATTTTCTTTCATCTACTTGACTTTTTCTGACCTAGGGAGAATTCCAATGATTGGAACTAGATTTATATTAAATTTTGATTTTTCAAAATAAAATAAATAATTAATAAACATTTCCCGCCTGAAGGAAATTGCAACTTTTAGTAACAATTTGGAAATATCAAAATCAATACGATTTTCCTATAAAATTTGTAAATAGATCCGTATTTATCTAAAACAATAAAATATTATTTCTAAGGAACGATTACGAAGATTAATTTCTCTAACTGTACAAAAGTTATTTTTGGGTTTTAAATGCTTACGGCTGTGCTACTTCAGGGCCAGCCAGGAAGCAGGCAACCCGTCAGACTTACTTTATTAAAATATTAAAATTAGGCCTTATTTCCGGTTGGATTTAAAAAAAAAAAATCTTCCTGTGGTACTAAACCTCTAAAATAGGATAAATATCTCATAAACGTTTCACATAATTCTAAAATAATTAATAGAAATTTTTCCAAAAAGCAGAAAATTAAACTTAACCTCAAAATTAAGGTTGTTCACGAATACGCCAATGCATACGTGTACTTTTGTATGGTAGACAACACGCGCACAAAAACGAAGCCATTTGTTATTTTACATTTAGGTTTTCGTGCCGGTCTTTATGAAATAGAGTAATAAAAACCTGTAATCCAGAATGGTACTTTTTAAATTTCCCTTATTAAAATCGCACTGTTAAAATAGGAATTACTGCTGAAGACTAGTAAATAAATGAAATTTTCCCTCCAACGCTCGAACCTTTAGACCATCTTACCTTCTCAGGAGACCCAAGCAAACGGCGGTTTATCACTATTATTAGCACAATTTTAATGGAACACTGAATTAAATGAAAAAAAAACGGCACTCGTATTTTAATCTCGACAAACGGCAGAGCACGTAACGTATATCCGCTACCGCTGCCGCTACGCCTGCATTATTGTGCATTTAGAACAAGATGGCGACACCGGCTCCACCATTCTGAAATGTTGGGTGGAAACCTAACCTCAAAATATTAAACAATTCATTGCCCTAGAAAAAAATCAAAAAAAATTTCATACGAAAAGTTGAAAACAGAATTTTACAGAAAAAATGTGAACAAAAAGAACTTATTGCACTGAATTGAAAGCATAAATATCCGAAAATATGTTTTAAACCTCAGCATATTTTTTTGTTTGATCTAAAATGGCTGAAAGGGGGCAAAATTGTCCTGATTTCTTTATTTTTTTAATTAAATATAAACTAAACATTAAGAAAAAGTCAAAAATTATTTTTAAATTAATTTTATTCATCTGAAAAGACATATCAATTTAATATTTATTTTTCGATTCAATCAATATTTTTATTGACCATTCGCCCTGGTGGGGGATCGGGAGTGGAGAGGGAAATAAAAAAGTGATGCCAACAACTTTTGCTTTCTCAGTTGCTGCAAAAGATTTTCATTTAGGTGTTTTTCCATTGGTATCCCTGCCCTACGACCTCCTTTTGACCTTACGTCATAACTCGACCCGCCCCTCCTCTTTCATAAAAAAATATTTTTGAGAGAACAGTAATCGTACAATGAGTGGTATTATATTTTTATTTCAGGTTTATAATTAATAGTTGAGTATCATTTTACGAGTTTTATGCGCGCATAAATATTTTTTTTTCATATTTAATTTTATTAGCCCATGCATGGTTACGCCACTGGGAAACACCGGAAGCAGCGCCTGACGCCAAGCGAAGTTGCGGGATTTTTAAAAATATGCCTACTCCTAGCAACACCCATGTTTAAGTTCAAAAAGTGACCTACAAACACAGGGCACATTAAAAAAAATTCGGTCCCGAAAAATTGTAAACAAGATGTACATTTCTTAGGATTTTGAAACTTTTTAATGATTTTTAAGATTTGAAGATAATGATTTTTTAATTAAGATTCCGGGTGAAATTTAAATGAATTTAAAGAAAATATTTTAAAACATTTCAAAATAATCTCAAAATTTTTTTTCCTAAGAGTAAAAAACATATCAAATAATTTCCTAAAATTTTGTAAAAGAATGAAGAATTTTTCAAGCATAAATTTTCAATTTTGCAAGATTATTAAATTTTATAAAAAATTCGAATGAGTTTCAAGAGAAAAAAATGTCCTAAGATTCCGGGGTAACTTTAAATATAATTTATTTTTAAGATTTAAAAACATCTCAAATGATTTCGGAAAAATTCGGAAAAGAATGCAGAAGATTTCAAAGCAAAGGTTTAAAATTTTGCAAGATACCAAAATTTAAGAAAAAATTTTAATACAGATTAATGTACAGTCAGAATTTTTGAAAGAAAACAAAAAAATTTATTAAAAAAAAAAAAAATAGATTTTGAACAAAAAGTTTAGAAGCCTTGAAGGATTTTAGAAAGGTTTCAAGAGGATAAAAAACATTTTCTTAAGATTTTTCGCTAAATTTGTAATGATTTTTTATTTTACGATATTTATTCTAAGAGAATATTTTAAAGGCATCTGAAACATATTAAGGAAATGTATTTAAGTACCAATAATTTGTTTTGAAAGGTTTCAAAATAATAATACAAATTTCTTAAGATTTCTGGGAATATATAGAGCGATTATTTATTTTATTAAATTAATTTAAAGAGAATGTTTATAAACATTATAAGAAATTTACAACATTGTCCAAAACGAATCCGAAACATTTTTAAACATATTTAGGAATAATCGGAGACTCGAGTCATGTTAAAAGATTTTTTGAAATTTTTAAAAGAATACAAATATTTTTTAACTTTCAAAGTTTTCCATGAATAAAAACAAAAAATAAATAGTTATTCTAAATTTTAATTTTGTATTAAAAAAGATTTTTTCTTTCAAATTATAATTTCTTTCAATTATTTTTTCTTCTGGACTGAAAAATCTTTTTTGGTTGCAAATTGAACAATTTTGTTGATTTTTTTAAAATTCATTTCTTTCGGTAAAACTTTTTATCTTTTTTATTAAGATTGCAAACATTTTTTTTTAAATTAAAATATTTTTTGCTAAGGATTCAACTAATTTGTTGGAAATTCGTATTTTTGGATAAATTCAACCTTTTTTTATTTAAAAATTAAAAATATTTTTCGTCAAGAATTTATCTTTTTGGTTGAAAATTCGACTATTTAGTTACCAGTTAAAACTACTTTGTTAAAAATTCACTTGTTTGTTTGAAGACTCATCATTTTACTTCAAAGTTAATCTCTTCGGTGAAAAATGCAATCAATTTATTTAAAATTGTTTTTTTCCGGAAATTAATCTTCTTGGTTAAATAATAAATTATTTTTATGAAAATCTGTCTCTTTGGTTGAATTCAACTCTTTTTGATACAAAATTAAAATATTTTTGCATTGAAATATCAACTACACAGTTTTCGTTAAGAATTCATCTTTTTTATTAGAAAATGCGATTGCTTGGTTGAAAAGTTTTCAAAAAATTGTGAACAAAATGTAGATTTTTGAAAATTTTGAAATAAAATTTCGAAGCATTTTAAGTTTTTGAATAGATTAAAGAAAATATTTTTTTTAGGATTCTCAGAAAATTTCTAATTTATTCTACAGTTGGAAAAATTAATTTAAAAAAATGTTTAAAGAGACATTCATACATTTCATATGATGGGTATTCCCTACAATTTCGGAAAAAAGTATAGAAGATTTTACAGCACAATTTTTTATTTTTGCAAGATTACAAAATTTTAGCAAATATTCGAATAAGTTTAAGAGATATTTAGCAGTTCTGAAAAGTTTTCAAATACATTATTATTCAAAATATATTTGAAGACAATATTCAAAAAGATTTTAAAACATTCGAAAATATGTAAAACATTGTCAAAAGAATCTGGAAGATTTTGTGTCAATTTTTTTTAATTTTGCAGAAGTTTTAAAGAATTTTAAGAAAGAGGTTAACAATTTTTTTAAAATATTTAAAACTTAAAACAACATGTAGACTTTTTAAAATATTGAAATACAATTTTTAAGTTTTTAAATATTTTGAAGGGTTTTAAGACAAAACAAAATTTTGCAAAGGTTACTGGCAATATTGAAAGAGATTCATTATTTTAAAAAATTAATTTTAAGAGAATGTTTAAAAATATTTATAAAAATGTGGAATTCAAAATCTGGGACATTTTAAGGGAATTTTTGAATTGTGCAGAACTTAAAAAATATATATGTAAAAGCTCTTCGAAAATAATTCAAATCTTGAGAAGATTAAAAAATGCGTAAAATTTTTTTTAACAAAATAAATGAATTTTTTAACTATAATGTAGAATATTCAATAAAAAATCAATCCTGAATCAAATAGTTGAATTTTTGACCAATAAGATTAATTTTCTAGCTAAAGATATAAATTTTTCAACAAAATAGTTAAATGTTTAACCAAACAAATTAATTTTTAACCAAGAATATTAATTTTATGTCAAAAAAGGGAATAAAGAACTCAGTATGTTTAAAATTTTATTTTTTTTAAATACATTTTTTAAGAAAGTGGTTGAACCTTCAACCAAGTAGTTTAATATTCAACCAAAAAGATTAAATTATTAGTAAATAATTTAATAATAGATGTTTCAATAAGAAAATATATTAATTTTAAATAGGAAAAGTTTAATTCTCAAACACAGAAGATTAATTTTCAACAGAACAATTGAATTTCTATAAAAAAATATTCAATGTTTACTAAAACTGATGAGTTTTCAAACCAAAAGAGGAATTTTCGAAAAAATAATTTTATTTTTAGCCTAAAAAAATGAATTCGTAACAAAAAATGTCATAGTTGATATCTCAAGTAAAAAAGATTCAATTTTTACGAAAAGAGATCAAATTTAAAAAAAAAATAGACGAGTTTTCAACTAAGAAGATTAATTTTAAAAAACCGTATTTTCAATGATATTGTACAATTTTAAAACAAGAAGATACATTTTTGAATTAAAAAAAAAAGAATTTTCAACAACAAAAGATTTTTCGGTAAAAAAAGAAAAAAAATCTCATCCAAATTGTTGAATTTCCAAGCCTACAGAGGAATTTTTTGTTAAATAGTTGTATCTTCAACCCGAAAATGAGATTTTTCAGCAAAAAAATAATTTTCAACAAAACAGTTGTATTTTTAAATAAAAAAAAGTAAATTTCGAATCAAGATTAGTTTTCTACCATACATAATTTTATGAATTTTCTGCAAAAAAATTGAATTCTTAAATAAAATAATGAAGCTTTAACGATCAAGATTTAAAATTATTCAGAACGGTCTATCTATCTTTTTACTTCCGGAGAGGGTTTGTAAAAATAATCCTAAATAAAAAAGTAAAAAAATAACTAAATAATTGATAAAAATAATAAAGCTGAAAACTCCCAAAATTTGACGATTATGTTATTAAAGAAGCGAATTTAATGGAGAAAAAATATAGAAAATAATTAACTATGCAAACATAAATAAATAAATAAATTACCCAGATCTTCTTCTCTTTCTCTTATAGCTTTTTCGTAAACGTCTCGATTCTCAAATCCAATATTTCTATGGTGATTTACCGGCTTATTACTACTATCAACATTCGTATGAGACAAATGACTTTTTTTTACGAAATTTGATTGTACTTTTAGCTTTCTTAGATTTTCGATCAATATTCTGCTTTTAGATGTAAACAAATATCAATAGATGAATAAAGTAAATTTCATGAAAAGAGTATCATGGCATAAAGCCTTTTTAAAAATGTTGAAAACTATAAATTACCTGCACCGAGTCATCGTAAAACAATTATTTATAACTGTTCATAGATTGTCACGAAAAGACCTTTCATCAATTCCAATACTATTTTTCAGAAGACCGTATTTAAATGAAACAAATCCTCTAGTATCAATAAATTTGTTAGATGGCGGTTACGGTGTTTATCTTATTCAAACCTTAGACGTCAAAGAGACAAAATGAATTTTTTCATCAAGAGGATTAATATTCTATAACAAACGTCAAATTTTCCATCAAATCTTGGAATTTTCAATTAAATAGGATACACTTTTTTATTTTTTTATTTTTAACAAAAAGTATTAATTTTCAAGAAAAAAGTAAAATTTTAACTAAAGAAATGAATTTTCAAGCATACAAATGAATATTTAATAATAATAAAAATAAATAGTTAAATTTTTGACCAAAAAGATTAATTTTCTACCGAAAAAAAGGACTTTTCAACAAAGAACCTACATTTTTAATGAAAAAAGATCACTTTCAATCAAAAATGGAATGGTAATGTATTCAGTTGAAAAAAATTATTTTTTAACATACAAAAAAAGTCAACAAAATAATTAATTTTTTCAAGAAAGAAAACATGAATTTTTAACTAAATAGTTGAATTTTCGACCAAAAGATAAATATTCTACTAAAATAAACAAGTATTTAACGAAAAGAGATACATTTTCAACCAAATTCTTGCAACTATTAAAATTTGTTTAAATTAAATTTTTTCTGGAAAAAATCTTCTTTTGCTCCGCTGGGATTCGAACCACAGAACTTCCGATTGTCGGTCGGGTGCTTTCCCTTTAAGCTACTAGAGAAATCGAAAGAATCCTTTTTCAGAAATACATGCATTATTAAGCCAAGTGTTGTAAGTCAAATTTTTTCAAGGAATCTGTATTATCATCAGAGAATAACTAAATTTCTTAACGTCTTTACAGACTATATGGAGCTATGAATTATTACATTTTTTCTGAAAAAAGATCTTCTTTAGTTTTTTTTTAAGGATTTTTCTCTCGATTTCTCTAGTAGCTTAAAGGAAAAGTACCTGACTGGCAAAAAATTTAATTTAAACCCATTTTAATTCATAGCTCCATCTAGCCTGTAAAGATGTTTAGAAATTCTGTTATTCTCTGATAATAATACAGATTCCTTGAAAAATAATTACATTTTAACCAAAGAAATTAATTTTCTACTAGAAAAGATATATTTTCAATAAAGAATGGACAAGTTCACTTTTTAGTTAATTAATTTAAAAAAACAATTTTTAAAAAAATAGTCCAATTTTCTATAAAA
>JAWWLR010220215.1:0-12730 GCA_035041075.1 Acraspis erinacei | reverse complement strand
AATTTTCATTGAATTTTGTTTCTCCCTTTTCTTAAAATTATATAATAGGAACTATGAACTATCTTAGGAACTATGAGGCACGTCTTTTTAAAAACAAACATTTTTTTAAATTTTTATGGAATTATTTTGTGATAGAAAATTTTAAGAGGCGTATGAAAAAAATTTCAAAATCGATTCTTTGGACCATACTTCTATATCTGCAATCAATTTCAAACTCTAAAAAATATTTTAACCCCTACCCATACATTCGCATACTGTAAGAAAACCTACAAGACATGGGTGTCTATAATAAGGTTCAAACCGGGATTTGAGAGATTTTGGTACCGCGGTCCATGTAATGTGTATGGATTTTTCCAAACCTGATTTTCTTGAGAACGGTTAAACAGCGGCATCTCGTTACTTTAGAAAATTACAAATTTGATAGACATCTATTGCCGCAAAGAATATGAACCTAATAAAAGATGTAAATAGTTACGTTACGTGCTTTTAGTCTTACATTTTTTTATAATTGATTTATTGGCATGAAGGATTTTAATTGATACGCTCTACTCTATAATTAATAAAGATTGTCTTATAGCGGCCCACGGGAATGTCTCTAAGTTCATCTTCTGTCAATCTTGTAATCACTCCGCTGTTCACGTTTATCTTTACTCGTACATTACTGCTATTTTTACCTCGCGCTGAATAAATTCCTGCAAAAAGATTAGGCTTCTCCAATATTGCAAATATGTCACCATTGGCTGTTGATAATACAACTTGTTCTTGGATTGGGATGTTAACACGTCCTTTCTGACGCTCACGAAATCGAATTGAAATGTCTGAAGGAAAAGTGTATCTTCTAAGTTCGAATATTCGGCGGGGATTAATGTAAGATGTTAGCCGAATAGATTGAAGTTGCTGAAGTTCATATTTTTGACCGAAACTAAAATTAATTTCGGTAGGTGGTGAAATTAACCCGGCTTGAGGAAATCTGGTTCTAACACGAGCAGGAGATTTGGCAGGAGAAGAAAGCCTAGCTGAAGAATCAGGTGTTGCAGGAGGAAGAGACTTGTCAGATGAAAGACGTCTGTCTGATGAAGAAGAAGATTCAAAACGGGGAACATCAGTATTCTGTTCGCCTTTAGGTGAACGTTCCAACTGAGCGCTTGAATCTGTATGAAGAAAAAGTGGATTAATTCATTTTAAAGTACGTAGGTATATTATGAAATCATTTTTTAAAAATCTCGAGGCAAAACTGATTGCATTGAGAGGCCCTCTTATTGACCCTCTTATTATTTGCAACAAGCTACGTGATCGGCCTTTGTACTTCTCCCACTTGTGCGCAGAGTTTCTAAAAATAAAGGTGAAAGCATCAACAACTGCAATCGGGTGAGTGTGAATAGTCTTTTGTTAAAGCACCGTGGACTCATTGTCATCACGTATCTCGCGCTTCACACCTGAATTTGTCCAAAATGCGAACTTTTCTTTCGTGAAGAAAATTTTATCATTACTCCGTATTGCAGTTGGTAAAGCAGCAGACAATTAATTTGACTGAACTGGGCTCATATCCCAAAGGAGTTAGGGAGCATTTTTCTTAGAATCTCAGGATTAATCAATATTTTAATAGTATTTAATAGTA
This sequence comes from Acraspis erinacei, assembly GCA_035041075.1. Taxonomy (NCBI): domain Eukaryota; kingdom Metazoa; phylum Arthropoda; class Insecta; order Hymenoptera; family Cynipidae; genus Acraspis; species Acraspis erinacei. The sequence continues at coordinate 11,112 of JAWWLR010220215.1, read as the reverse complement.
TTGATTTGGAACGGATAGGTGTGTGAAAAATTGCGGGATTGGATTTCTTGGGCAATTCAAGCTGCAATTTGCAGCTTACTAACAATTCGACTTTTGTAGAATTTTGTTTTATCTTTTCAGGTATTAAATAGTAATTAAGAAGCTTTCGGTTTTGTTTTAACTTTTTTTGAAACTTTATCTCAATGTACTATCTGGTTCCAAAATTCAGAAAAATTGGGTATCAATAGGGAATGTTTTCCGAATATTCCTAAATTAATTACGAATAAATTTCTTATAGTTTCGAACAAATTTAGTACAGTTTGAAACGGAATAGCAATTGGGAGAGCGGACTACGTCGAACAAATTGTTATTTTTGGAAAGTTTAAAAAGTTTCTAAAATGATGCATAATAGATATAGTGTTATATTCACCAACTGAATTAAGGAAGAACGTCAAGATAATGGCCAGAGTATACGTGATTGCCATTTTTTTCAACTAGGGAAATAACTAATTGGTGCGTCAATTAAGAATTTCGATAAAACCGTATCTAATGAATATTCTGGTGTTTCATTCGCAAATATACACAGTGCCAAGCTTTTTCTTATAGAATAGACATATTTATGTTTCATAAATCAATCCAAGAAAAAGATTAGAGTACCTTAAATGAAGCTAGTCTGGAGAAAATACAAAGCAACTTTTGTAAACTGGGCTTTGATTAAAATTCAGATCCTAACCTGACATTTTGAAGGGCAATTTACACGTGTTGATAATATCTTTAGTTTATTATATCATTATTTATTACATTATTATACAGTTACTTTATTGTTACTGCCAAAATGATAAAATTATAGTAAATACATAGAAGCTTTGTTTTTTTTTAAATATATAATTATCTAAAACTTCGCCGTTTCATATTTAAAAAGTTTATTTTTTAATAGTTTTCTAAAATTTCTTAATTCTGATATTACTTATATTAAGAACGTGTGCGATATTTCCACAGATTTTTAATAGACTTCCAAAGATTCCAAGACGTTTTAAAGATTGTAAGAGATTTTAATAAATTTGAACAGAATTCAAGTGATGTTCAAGAATTTCATGGAACTTTCAAAATTGCAGTTGATTTTAATATATTCCCATTGATCTAGCAACCAGTTATTAATTTTATCTAGTTTAGAAATATATGTATGCTATCAATGAGGTGATAATGAATCCATTTCTCGATATATATTTTTCGGTGGCTGCTAAGAGTCTCTATACACATTTACAGATTTTTGTTTGTTGAGCCGTTGAAGATAACGCTTGTCTGGCAGACCATTGATAATCAGATATTGATAGTCAAATACGGATTTTAAATCCTTTGTTTTTAAATCAGAAATTTAATGTTATTCATACTGAGAGACAGGACTGTCTAAAAATGTTCTAATATTACAGAACAAAAAAATGTTATTAATTTGAAATTTTTCAAGCACTAAAAACATTATACATCTATTTTTAAATCTCTCATTATGCAGAAGAACACTAAAAGACTCTCATATAAGATTTCCAAATTTAACTTCTAGAGGAAAAAAATAATTTATAATGAAAATTTTCTTTCAATTTAACTTTGTATACTAAATTTGCTAATTCTGTACTTATTATACGGTAGAGATTTTTTTTTAAGTGCGGATGAAAAATTTCTATTATTTTATTTGTATTATTTATAACACTGCTGAATAATAAGTGTTATCAATATTATCCAGCTTAAGAAGACAATCCTTTTCGATATTTATTGCATTAAGCCAGATTTTTATACCCAGCTCACTAGCCGGTCTAGCACACTGCCTTTTGAAGCCTCTCAACGGATGAGCAGACTGCCTGGAAAAAATGTTGTCCTCTGTTCAGCAGGGAGGCTGAAAGCACCTTATACCGAATGTATGTCTTGACCAGCATCTCTAGTTTCCTCAAGGTGAGGGATATTAAACTCATTGGCTAACAATCTTTAGTAGCCTTTATTCCCAGGATTTAAAAAGAATGACACTCTGCCATTCTTGCATGTCGAAGACACGTTTTTTAGAGCGTGCCGTAAATATTTTGGTCAGTGAAGGGGCGATAAGATCCGTGCCTTTTTTAAGAGCAGTGGAAACACGCATTCTGACGCTGTTAAATTAAAGGTGCAGAAAAACTCCATGTCATAATTCAGCGTTATTTCTTTGTCTTTGCAAAAATCACCATCATCGAGCCTCATGAGCCCGAGAGCTTGTCAGGTTTCAAATCTCCGAGTTTCCTAGAGCTAACTAGAGCAAGACATACTTATTGTCCAAAACAGAATCATGGGCGGAAACTCTCGAGATTGGTATTCTGCTCCTGAGTTCTTCCGATAATAGAGTCAAATCGAGAACCTCGCACGTATTTTTAAACTGAAACGTGGGGTTATGATCAAAATTTAATATCACCACATCAGTGCCCTCTAAGTATTCAATTAAATATTGGCCATTGTCATTGAGGTTGAGTCACCATCCAACGGGAGAGGAATCATGTTCGCCAGTCCGCGCTGAATTAGAAAGTCTACACCTGTAGGAAATGGGGCCCACTCAGTAAAACTAGGAAATAAGCCGAGTGCGTTATACGTCTCTAGCTTATCTCCGCTTCTGCACCCTGAGCTACAAGCGACTAATCCATTCCCTTTATAACCACTGTTCTTGGATTAAGGCAATCCATATCTGTTCCACTGCCATACACTAGGTTAGACCACCGAAACGCCTTTGCCATTAACCTACATCATGAACATTTCCGTCTCAGCCTAACAATCTGTTTTTTGAATTACAACTTCAACGAAACTTCTCAGGAAGTAAGGTTTCTGGAAGATCAGGCCCCCGAGAAAGGACACCGGATCATCGGGGGTATCAGGCATCAGAAAGGATGCTCTGCATCTCTCGGGGTATCGCGTCAAGCTCTTTACAGATTTTCTCCCTGAGCCTGCCCTACTCCTTGGTTGTTAAATTGGCTTTGGGATAACCCAACGCCATGAAACATTTAACAGGACTTTTTTTGTCATCTGCGCGAAAGTGAGGCCTTGTGTTTCCAAAGCCTTCTGTCGTTTCAGCTCCCGAGTTGGGGAAGTGTCTTTTTAATCCCTTATCCTTTTGTGAGCAGAATAAGCCTGAGAAGTTATTTCAGATTATGTTTCATCGGCTATGGCCCCTTTGAGGTATCTTGGCTGATGTTTAAAAGCAGCGCTAAGCGGGCTCTCCTTCTCCGTGCAACTCTGTGAATCCCCTTCCTTACGTAAAACCCTGTAAACTGCTATTTCACCATGGAAACAAGATCCTTGCCATCAGTCTTAGAAACATGCACCCATCTGGTTGGCTGGCCCCTAAGGAGCCTTCCATCTTTGTCGGTGGGTGAGATGAGGGTTTGGAAACGAAAATTCCATTCTTTTTATTATTTACTCGTATTTCGCCCATTTTAGTATTACGGTAAGCTATAAAATAAAAAAACACTCACTAAAGAAGGCCCTCTTGCAGAAAGCAGGTCTGCCTACTATGGAATTACACCTGTTGTCCTAGGATCTCCGTTAATCTAGGTCCCCCAGCTATCAAACGTATATTAAAAAATCTTATTTTCATAATTAACTGTCATTAAATAGTATTGTAGCTTTAAATTTTCTGATAACTTGGAGATGATTCGTATATAATGCGCGAATGTTTTCCACAAAATTATAGTTTGAAACATGCAGAATTATTCATTTATGGGTTTTGAGTTATATTTGGCTTGCTCGGGTGCCGGCAAGGGGTGCGAGAGTTAAAAAATACATTTCTTGATCTGGTTTTATTCCATAGATATTTCCTTTCTATCCTTCAAAATTTTATAACTTTTGTTCAAAACATGAGTATCAGTAGGTATTTCTTGATTTATAAAATGTAATATGAATTAAAGTAGAACTTAATTTATTATTAGTATTACCCGTATTACCCGTGGCGACAACGAATCCGCAACTCGTAATCTCCAGAACAGCCATTATTTTTTTTATCGTCGCGTTAACAAAACGATAAATTCAATAATAATCAAACTTCACCACAAAGTTCTTATTGAGAAGCCTTGCAATTAATCAAGTGGAATTTTAAAAAAGTATGGTAGTGGGGGTACTGGTCGATCATAAATTAGTGCAAGTGCTCTTTCTTAGAACCCTCTTAATGAGAAGCATGACTGCATTTCCTAGTGGAAAAACGTTTTGTTCATTTATTGAATGAATTTCTTACATTTTCAGTCTTTGTTCCAAGCTGCCTATTGTTAAACCTTATTTCAATTGTAATATTCAACAAGAAAGTGCTCGCATATATGCTGTTTGCAACAAAGCTTGAGAAATAATACCCCATAAGTGGTCAACGAATATGGAGAATTACCATTTTTTAATTTGAAGCCAACGCCTCTGAAATAATTTCTGGAACTCACTCTTAGAACTCTTTTGGAATTTGTTGTTTTGGTAACTTGAAGTCCAAATCTAAAAACCTGATTATTTTATATTCAGTTACTTAAAACAAATTGTTTAAACAATGAAGATGGTCCTGGGGTGACTGATGTGCCCAACAAAAGGTCAAGGGCCAAAAAACTAAAATCTGTTAAAAGTGTAAAAATGGATACTTATCGTCGATTTGTTTTTATTGAAGTATTTCTAATGTAGGAATAACATATTTATTTCATTTATTTATTCCCTTTTACAATTTTAAGAAGGGTATGACAAGAATTCCAAATCGATTCTTTGGGACATATGGGTATCTCTAAAAAGCATCTAAATACATTTTCTGAAATTGAATTAATCACTAGGACAATTGTTTTGTACCCGCTCTACTTTAAAATTACGAAGGAGTTTACTGTTGCGGCCCACTTGAATCTCTTCAACTTCATCTTTCGTCAATGGGGTGATCTTGCCAGTTATCATGTTTATTTTTGCGCGTACATTAACAGACCTGCGACCATGACGTGTATATATACCAGCAAGAAGATTAGGTTTCGCCAATATTGCAAAGATGTCGCCATCGGGCGAGGATAATACAATTTGTTCTTGGATTGGAAGTTTTACATATACATTAGTACGCTCAAATAATCGAATTGGCTTATCCGCCGGAAAAGTGTACCTTCGCAGTTCGAATACTCGGGGTGGATTATTATAGGAAGTGAGCCGAATAAGTTCAAGTTGGTCAAGTTCATATTGACATCCGAATGAAGAATCAATAATGGTAGGTGGTGAAATGAACCCGGCAGAAGCAGATTTAGACGTGACACGAATAGGAAGCTCGGCAGGAGTAGGAGACCTAGATCTAACACGAAGAGGTTGCTCCACAGGAGATGAAATCTTGCCAGAGGAGGCACGGCTGCCTGGTGGAACAGACCTTTCAGGCGAAAGAAGTCTGTCTGATGAAAAAGAAGATTCGCAACGAGGAACGCCAATAATAGGTTCGCCATTAGGTAGACATTCGAACTGTGAAGTTGAATCTGCAAGAAGAAATGAAAGATTCATTTTTAGAAAGTATGTAGGTATATTTAAAAATCCTTGTTGAAAAATTTGGAGGCCAATACTGAAGACATTGAAAGAAGATTGCGCCGAGATACAAATTGAAAGAGTGATCTTCAATATCGAAAGAACATTATTCGATAAGGATCCTGGAAAAGGGAATAGACGATATTTAAAAAAAGTTCGTATTACCCGAAATTTGTCTGAATTCCAAAACAAATTTCCTTCTTTTAGCTATTTATGTAAGCATGATTCAGACCCATGTAGACAAATTTCCTTTAATATTATACTTTCTGATTATAAAGTGTGGAAAAATAGACACGGGTTACGCGAGATAGATAATTATTTTCGGAAAACTTAAAAATATTTCTAAAATTATATATAGTACAGGTATTATAGTATATTATAGTATAGCATATTTACCAATAGAATTAAGGATGATCGTCAAGATACAGGTCAGACTATTAACGATTTCCATTTTATCTAGTTCGGGAAAAAACTGGTTAATGCGTCAATAACAAATTTCATGAACAATGTACCTAATGAGTAAATATTCTTCGTCATTATCTCGAAGCTTCAAGGCTCTAAACGTGTACTTCTGAAATATTGCTATGTATATTTCATCATTCATTTAAAGAAAAAGATTGGGTTGCTACAAACGAAAATATTCTGAAAACCATAGAGAAATATTTGTGAATAACGCTTCAATAAAAATCTAAATTATAATTGTAAATTTTATAAACAAGCAAATTTAAAAGATTAATACAAAGAATTAAAAAATGTGAGATATGTCACTTTTCACAAGGTTTTAGATTTATTTTTCGTTACACGTGGTCTTCCTGAAGAGGAAATTGATTATTTTTTATAGGAAAAATGTAAAACACAAAAATATTATTTATTGAAACAATGTTCTATTTGACGAAACATTTAATTTTTATCGCTCTATTCTTTCCTGTGGAATTATAAGATTCAACTTTATACATAGAAGCTTCATTTCATGAAAAAAAGTTCCTACAACTTAGCGAGCGTTCAAGTATAGACGGAGCAATACGGCAGACCCCCACCCATAGGCGCGTTACGTAACGCTTGAAAGCCCCCGTTAGCCGTATCCACTTTTAAAAAATGAGTTATTAATTCTTTTTTTACATTTTTAAATCTTGAAATTACTCCTGACGAGAAAATTATATACTCTTATATTGCGATCAAGGGAAAGGAGGGAATCTCCTGATCTATAGATGTAACAAAAGGAGTCATGCAGGCTGAGATTTTAAGTACAAAAATGAGAAGAATTAACTCGACTTCAACATGGACAAAACAAAAACGGTAACCTGCAGAAATGAAGAAAATGGGAACATTAAAAATTACGCAAATTTTATATAGGGAGCATCCAAAATTGATATTAGTCGCGAATGGTCAAAAAATCATTGACTGAGAAAGCCTAGAAATGGTAAATCATAAAAAGTTATTATTTTCTGGCAATAATCACAAAATTAAAGAATATTTAGAGCAATATATTTTCAAAGGATATTTGGTAATTATTTAATCAATTTTCATTTGTTAAACAATTTCTCCCATGTAAAGCGAGAAAAGTTGTCATTTTCTCGAATTAATCGCATATTAATAGTTTCTGAATAACAACTAGCAATTTTCTACACACTTTTTTTTAATCTGTAATTCACAAAAGTGTATTCCTCTCTTCAACTAATAACACAATTAACTATATTCAAAAGAAATGTCTTTAAAGGACATTTTTAAATTTTTAAAACAATTTTTATCTCGGTAAATCGTGAAAAGTTATTCTCTCCGAAATTATTTATGGTACAATTAATGAATGTGAAGTGTAATGTTATGTTGCTTAAGAGGTTTTTCCATATATTTAAACAATTAATAATCATTCACTTGCGCCTCTTCATGGGAAAGCTGGAAAAAAGTCAAGGTTTTTCGATACTCTTACACAATGTCTCTTAGTAATCAGTATTTTCTTATCTCAGAACGTGTACCAAAATTGAAGTATCAAAATTGAAGTATTCTAGAGCACGCCGATCTTTGAAAAGGGCTTTTTCGCATATGGTATCTTTTTTAAAGCGCTCTTTTGCAAATTCAATCGAGTTAGTCAAGAAATAAAAAGTAATTTTTTGTTTTTCTCTTAAATTAAAAAATTAAATATTTACGCAACTTTTTATGTGTAAAAATTGAAGCTTTCTAGAGCACGCCGATCTTTGAGCAGGGCTTTCTCGCAGATGGGTATCTTTTTTAAAGCTATCTTTTTGCAATTCAATAGAGTTAGCCAATAATTAAAAAAGGTATTTTTTTCTCTTAAATTCAAAAATTAAACAGTTACGCGACTTTTTGTGTGTCAAAATTGAAGCTTCCTGGCGCGCGCGGTTCTACGACCAGGAAGATTCGCGCACATGGCTATGTTTTTAAAGGTGCTATTTTTTCCGTTCAATAGAGCAAACCAACAGCTCGAAAGTACTTTCTTGTTTTTTTTTTTATTGAAAAATATAACATTTACAGTACTTTTCATGTATAAAAATCAGAGTTTATGGGGAAAAGCTGTACCTTTGATAAAAGTTTTCTCGAAGAAGGTTGCTACTTTCGCGCTTCTTTCGTTTTTGCATTTTTTTGTTTAAAATTTTTGCGTGAAAGTTATACAGTTTTTTAATCCTCCTCTAAAATTCGGGTTGTGGCACTTACGGCCTTATGCAGTGTGCCCCTTCATTTCATGTCAATTTAAATTCCCTTTGACTGTTATTTTTTGGATTAATTTACAAACATTCTTTTTGCTTTTCTTCCAGCGGTATGGGATTTATTGTACTGCGGCAGACTGATTGTTCGAGCACGTATGATCGTCATAATACAAAATGAAAATTTCGTGTAATTATATATTTTTCAGGTTTATTTTTCTTACCTGCTTCAAGGTTTATGAAAATCTAATTTTTCCAAGAATGTTTTAAAAATTTTTAAAAATTAAAGATTCATAAATATTAAATCAGTTTCAACAAAAAACTTAACTTACAAAAATGCAGTTGAATCCTTAAACTATATATGCCTTTTCTTCTTGTTCCTTTTGGGTCTTTGTTTTAAATTTCAATCCCGTATAACTCTTTTTTCAAAATTTAGGAACCGCCATCTAGAATTCGCCATCTTGAATTTTAATATTTACAAATTCTGACTACCTTCGTTATCAGCGACCCCAAAAACCCCCGAGTATAGATTTTCAAGCTCGAATATATCTTTAAAAAAAATTTTTGGTGGGATATCACGTTCCCAACGTGAAACTAAGGGCCAACCATGACTTCTACAATTCACTAAGAATACTTATCTGGCTTTAAATTATAATTAATTGACCTATGTAAAAGATCAACTTATTATAATTATAGAATGCAAAATTAAAAAATTTGTTTACGGATTTTTAATCCAGAAGGTTTCATTGAGAGAATGGGTTTGTTACTAATTTTATAATTATAGCAAGTTGACCAATATATAAGTATTGTTTCCTGATGAGGAGAGCGTTTTGACACTAGAAACGCAGAATTTTTAATAAAGGATCTACAACATCATGAGATCTTAATTGTCTGAAGTATATCAATTTTGTAAAAAGCACTACTACAATTTATCATTATCTCAGACGAAAAAACACCAGCATTAACATCTGATCCATAACAACTATTTGGATTTAGATTCTGATGTTGAAAATTAAACTGTGGGAATTCAAAAGTATTTCAAAATTAAAAAAATCAATTTTTAACCTATTACATTTAAAATGTTCATTAAGATAACTCTTCATTTAAGACAAGTAAATTGAAACTATATGTTTAGACGTAGTTAATTGGAAACTGAATGGTTTTACATCATGAAAAGCCTGTAAGGTATACGTGTATGATCCCTTGCAATATGCAACCGTATATACCCGGCCGTTGACTAGGTCCAGCATCCATGCGTAACTTATCGTGGTAAGCAGCTATCGGACTTACCAGGAAGAGATGCCGAAGAAAGGATGGACGGCGACTAGATCAGCGTTTCATCAAGAAAGCGTAGGAGAACATCAGGATCAGGTTCGATTACAAACCTTACAAACCCTACTCCTAGCCCAAGCAATAGCATTAAGACGGCAGCCTCGAAGAAAATTAAAAACACGGGAGCACCAGGATCAAAAATTAACGCGGCCAATTTAAATGCACGCGTATCCCCAGCACCGGGAAAAATCCCACCCATTAATGTAATTGTGGATGAAGCTAATCATCCCTATACAGTTCTCCACAGTATCTTGAAAATTTCTGCTCTTTATAAACCTGTCGTGTATAAAATAGGCTCCGATGTCTACTCCGTGCGTGTTTCGTTTATAGATGCCTATCGCCAAATTATCTCTAACTTAGAGAAGCAAGGTTTCGAGTACTACTTGTACAAGAACATAGAATCACCCCCTATTAAACTCGTGATGAGAAACATCCTTGTTTCTTTCCCTGAAGATTCAGTACTTGCCGAACTTGAGGAAGAAGGGTACACAATCACTTTAATTAGTCGCATGAAAAACCGAAACACACCGCAAGCTAAAGAACTTCTTCATCTCCAGTCTCTTGCGTTCTTAAGAATAAAGGTCGAGCCCTGATTTAAACCCAAAGGAATCTATGAATGTTTCAGATGCCAGAGATGTTTGAGCCTGTTTACTAATTGTGCCAAGGCTCCGGTCTTACCTCGCTACAATTTTGTAAAAGCAAACTGGCAAATATTCAACTTGGCCCTAGAATCTCACGTTAACCTGCGCTAAAAAATACCACTCAAATTGACGAAGCCATATCTAATCTTACCTTGAGCAAAAAAAACTGCCATTCACGCTTCAGCCGCTCAGACTACCATTAACAAATAGGATCCACCTCTCAGCCCTGAGATTGAGGACCTTATCCACACGCAAAATAAGCTCTGCCGAACACATAAAAAAAACTAAAAGCTGTATCCTTAAAAACATCATTAATTACCTTCGGAAAACAATAGCAATTAAAGTTCAAGAGCACAGATGCAAAAATTGGAATAAGGAAATCGGTAAACTTCAAATTAAGGATAACTCTATATATCGTATGACTCAAGCCCTAACGAAGCCTCGAATTAATATTCCCCCTCTGAAAAATCCAGACCAAACGTTTGCGGTCTCTCCTACCGATAAAGCAAATCTCCGTGCGGCAAATTATGAAAGTAACTTCGCTCCACATGACGAGCAATCTGACCCTCAGCACATTGCGGAATGTGAAAAAATTGTCTCCGATTTTCGTAGCATCCCTAGTACTGATAATTTCAAGAAAATAACCCATAAGAAACTAACAAAACAAATCAAAACTGCTAAAAATAACAAAGCTCCTGGTCCTCATTCAATTTCAAACTTAGTCCTTAAAAAAGTTCCGATTTCGTGTCTCACTTTCCTCTCCAATATCTTGAACGCCTGTATTCAACTAAGCTACTATCCTAACTCATGGAAAGTAGCTCAAATTTTAGTTTTTCAGATAAAGGAGAGGATCCTCATTCACTCGCGTAAACTTTCACCTCGAAGAAAACAGCATCCTTAAATCGGAACAATACGGTTTTAGAAAAGGTCACTCTACGCAGCACATGATGCTCAAGCTAACCGAAGCCATCAGCTTAAATTTC
>JAWWLR010220175.1:1096-12734 GCA_035041075.1 Acraspis erinacei | reverse complement strand
AAGTTTAACCGATATTTGGTTAAAGTTTATCCTGTAAAGTTAATTTTTGTTGCAGAGAATCTTTCATCGGAAATCAATGTAAAGTTTATCTTCTGTTTTTTTCTGTAAGATCGCAATTACATCGAATCCCAAATGTAATGATTAGAGGGAATGCCTGGTCTTATCCATCTTAATTCTTCGCGTCTTTTTTTGAGGTTATGTTTGGTAAGATTTTCGATTTTTAGGTTTTGTCTGAAGAATTCTGTAATTGCAAATAAAGGGTAATCTGTGAGAATAGAAGAGCTATTCTGTCGAATATTAGTGAGGGCTAAATTCAGAAATGGAATTGTATGATGTTTTTTTAAAATACTTTCAAATGTGAAGTTTATTTTGTTATTTTAAATGTGAAATTCGAAATAAGAACAAGTGTCTGCGCATCTCAATCGATTTATTGCGAAAGTCTCGGCCTCCCATGGTGAAGTCATTAATACAGAGAACTATAAAAATATGAAGAAGCTTCTCTGTTAACTGATATAATTAATTGGAGCTTGTCTGTCAGTGTTAAATGTGGTACAATTTTTTTTGGTTCAGTAGAATTTTTTCCTCGAGACGCCATTATGGATTCCGACCAGTTACGCCTGAATTCGAGAAGAGTGACAGAAAAGTGATAATAAGTATTGTTTTGTGGCTAACAATTTGAAACTTTTACCTTAGCGCTGATTGTCCACAACATTATTTACGATATTACTAGTAGGCAGAAGAATCCTATAAAATGTACTTGGGTCAGGATTTCAGAATTCGTCGAAAAAGAAGCGGGACAAGCTGTGCCGCTCACAGACATCAAACATTGCACCGAGCACTGAAGCTGAACACAAATTAAATTTGAAACAGTCTTTCAATATACCTGTACATGGAGAGCAGTTTAGTAGAGCCGATAACTCAACACGCACAATTGTCGCACCAATCACACAGTGAACACTGAACAGCGCCAGTTCTGTTTATTAGAACGGCTCAACTGATTTGAGAGAACCATTACCCCAAACAGACCGAACCGTTTAATCAAGAGTATAGTCGAGCCATTTTGAACACGAAGCGCTTGCGACACAGTTTCGAGCTTGCACAGTTTACAAAAATATAGCAGCCGTATTTTGGAGCGACTGATCTCCGTAAGTTTGGGGTAACCAGTGCAAAAAGTAAGTTCTCTGCCAAATTGTTGAATTTTCAACCAAATAGTTGTATTTTTCTTCAATGAACATGAAATTTCTTTTAAAACATATGAATTTTACGAATATCTTGGTTAGGTTTTCGAAATCTGAGTCAATTTTGGTTTAAAACAATTTTTAAAACAATTTTCTCTTCAATTTATTAATAAACAATCATTCAGAGCAACCCGTTTCATAATATTGCTTAAAATTGTTGCGAAACCTTTATCTAACATTAATAATATAATTTTTTGTTCATATTTTCTTTTGATAAATTGTTTATGACAATTGATATAAATAATGACCCTCAATAACAAAAATTGACTTAATTTTTTTCTATTAATCCTTGACACATGATTAAACTTTTCATTCTCGTGATGTTTTCTGGAACAAAAGGCCATTTTTTATTCATGACCTCTTAAACAATGTATTTTTTATAATAAAAGCCATAATTTTCAAGTTATTAGCGGTTACGTTTTTTTAATATCCTTAATGTCACCGTAAACAATGTAATTATTTTAGGTAGCATTTTCATTAACTGCGCATTATTGTTTATAACTATTGTTATTAAATAACACTCTCAATCAAGAAAACCCTTTTTTCTTAATTTTTTAAATAATCTATGGTATAAAATAAAACTTTTTACCCACGTAATATTTTCTCGTACGATGAGCTATTATTTATTTACGGCCTTATAAACAATGTATTTTTTATAAATATACGCTTCCCTAAAAGCTAAAATATTGAAGTTATTAGCGATTACCTTTTTTTATACACTTAATTTTAGCGTAGAAAATATTATTATTTTGTGTAGTATATCCGATTTTTGTCCCTTTTTGTTTATAACTATTGTTCTTATGCATATTATCAAAATTTATTTTAAAAAGTGCAATTTGGAATTGTTAAAATTGAAATTTATTTCAAATTTTCAACATTTATATTCTAATGATATTTAATTTTAAACACTTTTTCATTATGTAGTTAAATTTAGAAGATTTACAATAAAAAATTCTTGAATTATGAAGATTTGCAATTTGACACACTTCAATTTTGAAGACTTAAAATTGAAAGCACTTTAACCTTGAAAGATTTATAAATAAAAATTATTAAATTGTGATGATTTTGAAGGTCAAAAGTCAATATCTTTAATTTTTAATTTTCCAAATTGATGAAATTTCAAATGTGAATCATCAAAGCTTCAAAATTAAAAATTTTTAAACATAATTTTCATAATTTTTAATCTTAATTGTTTTAAGCAAGAAATCTTGAATTTTATACATCAGTAATTCAGATTTTTGCAATTTTGAAGAACTACAATAAAAAATTTGGAATTTAAAAAATGTAGATTTGCAAATTATTCCATCATTAGAAATTATATTTTAAAGAAATGCAATTTTTAATATATTTTAAAATATTTTATTGGATGATTTCGATACCAGACGTGAAAAAACGAAGGTATAATAGATTAGGTGTGTAAAGAATTCTGCTTTCACCGCTTTGAAAAAAATAACTTTCAAGTACAATACCTTGGCGAAGATGACATGGTCTGTTAAAAAAATTTTAAAATGCATTATAATTATTTAATAAAGCTAGAAATTGTACGCAATCGCCTTCTTTTATTAAATTTCAAATTTATAATTTATTATTATCAATAATTTTTCTACGTTTTTAAAACTGATCTTTAAAGCAGCTTTAAAAGAAATCAAACGCTTCTTCTGATCGAAAATATTAATAAGAATGTTATAAATATTATTAAATTTTTAGAATAGCGAATAAGGCGAAATCTATAAATTCCGAATGTATTAAGTATCATCAAAACTCGAAATTATTGACTAAAAATGAAAAAATTTTAAAGATACTTGGATTATAATCAGACATTTTAACAAAAGAATAAATATTAAAAAATACGCTTTTTTCATTTTAAGTCAAAAACAAATTACTATTGTATGTTTTACATAAACTTTAATATAAAATAATAAATTAAAACAATTTTATGATTTTTTTGTTGGAAATTTTTAATTATGTAATTGTTTCTACTTTAAACAACTAAAAAAATTTTAAAATATTATTTTTGACCTATTACCTTTTTCAACAATATAACTTCGGTACCTTAATAACGTTATTATTTATAAAAAAATACAGACTTTCCATAATAATTTTGCAATTTGCAACTTATAATAAATGATTTTGGAGAAAATTAAAGCCAGGAGTTTCTTCCAATTTTCTAGTTTTTAGTTATGTATTCCTTTTTTCTTAAACTTTTTCAGTTTTTAAAGTATATGATTTAGATTTTTTAATTATCGTGTTTTATGGTTATTAATAAATTAATTTGCTGTGTTTCTTATTCTCAAGAATATGTTTTTATTTATAAAATTCTTTAAAGAAATATTTAGCTGCCAAATCAGTTTTATGGTTGCGAACATTTTTGTTACGAAAAAATGAATTTTTTATGGAAATGAGGTAAGATTTTTCTTAGCATATTGTCCAATCTGTCCTTGATTGTAAGAAAAATGCGAATGTTATATTTGTTAAGGAAAATTCTCGTGGTCGTAAAATCATGATTAATTAACTCGTTTATAGAATTTTCAAGTCTAATATCGAAAATTTGAAACAATTGGAATAATTTAAAACTCCAAATTAACCCGGATCTCCTATGTATTTTGAGTCTCCGGGAAGGATTTGTTTCAAGACAATGGAATACTACATTTTTCACACACTTAAATAATACAAAATATATTTTAAAAATATGTCATTCTCTCGGGCACTTTCTCATTGCGCGCTACGCGTCCGGCGCTTCGCGCTCGTTTTCGCACTGTAAATGCATACACTTTTACTAAATTTTTTAAAATATTATAAATATTATAAGTTAAATCGAAAACTGTTATTTAAACTTCTGAGGAATTACGGCCATAAATTGTAACTGAAATTTTTTAGGATTTTCTTTTAAAGAAGGTTTTCAAAGCACCTACGACTTAGCCGATTACATTCTCATTACGAAAATCGCGCTTCGCGCTATATAATTTTTATCAAATTGAAAAATTTTATCAAGACAGTTTGTAAATCTGGTTCAAATCTACTAAAAACAGCGCTTTAAACTTACTTATCTGTTAAAAACAAATATTGCATATTTTTGAAAATGATCCAACTTTTTAAACTTTTGTCTAATTAAGAAATTTTATGAGATTAGTTTTGAAATACATATATTTTATACCTAATAAAAATTTGGATTGATATTTCTGAACCTATTAAAAACATTTTTTTCCCTTATTTGAACATTTTAAAAATCTTGAAAAGCATATAACTTTTTGAATTTTAAGCGAATTTAAAAATGTCATTAGGATAATTTGCAAGTCTTTATGCCGTGTATCAGAAAATTTTGGAACAATTTTTAAAACTGATAAAAAAAAATTTATTTAAATTTGGAATAAGCTCTAACTTTTGGAATTTTTGTCTAATTGAAAAATTTAACAGAGATAGTTTCTACATATATTTGATATTTATTGACGAATTAAAATTAAATTTTCTAATCTTTTAGAAAAATATTTTTTTCCTATTTTTCTGAACATTTTCAAAATTTTCAAAAGTATATAACTTTTTTAATTTTTATAAAAATTGAAAATTCGGTTTGGACAATTTGCATTTCTTCTACCCATATATAAGAAACTTTGACGAAAATGTCTAAAATTTGAAATTTTTTTTTAACTTGAAAATGCTCTAAAATTTGAAATTTTGGTTGTAAACATCTGTTTAACGAACTTAACTTTCATTTTTTTTAATTTTTACACGTTTTATTACACATTTTAGATTTTAGAGAAATTCTCGTTTAAAAGTACATATGGTAACCGATTTAGTACGTTTCCAGATGATTACTTTTTTTCGTAGAAAATTAATTTTTTTACTTCAATATTCATCTTTTTTTATTTAAATTTTCAAATTTTTGGTTGAAAATCCTTGAATTTTTAACAGAATTAAAGAATTTTCAACCAAAAAATTGAAGTTTTAACTAAATAAGATTTATTTTTAAACAAAAAAAATAATTCTATACCCATAGGATTTTATTTAAAATTCATCTTTTATGGTAGTTAAAAAATATTTTTGTTTCAAAATTTATCCTTTTCAGTTGAAAGTTCAACTTTTTGTTTGACAATTCTTCAATTTTGTTAAAAAATTAGTTTTTTTTAGAAAAATAATTTTTTTGTTTAAAAATTCATTTATTTTAATTGAAGATTCAACTTTTTGGATGAGAATTCTTGAAATTCATTTAAAAAATCGTCTTTTTTGCTAGTGAATTATTTCGTTGAGAATTGTTGAATTTTGTTAAAAAAAATTCTTTTTTTTCGTTCGAAAATCGATCTTTTTGGTAAAAATGTAACAACTATGTTTTAAGGTTGAACTCATTTCTTAAAAATTAAAGAATTTCCTTCTTTCTTAAAAATTCGTCTTTCTTGGTTGTAAATTAATCTTTTTGTTTAAACTTCATCTGCTTTAGTTGAAAATTCAACTTTTTGTTTGAGAATTCTTGAATTCTGTTAAAAGATTCGTTTAGATTGCAAATTCGTTGGCACTCCGTTTTATTTATTAAATAAATTATAGTTAAATCATAGTTAATTTTAGCTAGGTTTAAATTAAAAACTGTCATTATCTCAACATTTTCTTTAGTAAACCTAAAAATTCTTGGCAACCTGGAAGCAAGGCTGAATTTTTTAATTTCAGAACACACAAGTTATTGTTTAGCATAAGATGAATGCATATTATTATGCAAAAATGTTTACACAATTAAAAAAAATTTAAATTAAATGTCTATTTTTCTCTATTCTCTTATTATATCATAAAATTTAGTGACGGGTGCTAATAATTAAAAAGAAGGGGGCGGGGGCAGGTTTTGTGCTCTTACCATATTTGGTAGAAAATTCGTTTTTTATAATAAAAAATTTTTTTTAAGTAAAATTTTAACTATTCTATTTTTGTGTCAAAATTCAACAGTACCCGGATTAACTGGCACATAAAACTAATTTTGGCACATTTCAACACTTACTCTCAAAATAATTTTGTTATTTAAATTGTTGATCTATTACCGAAGTTTATAATTCACCACACGGTCACGTAAAAAATACAGGCATATTCGCAACTTGACTCGCTATAAACAAACAAACTCAACTATTGTCAAGGGGGGACGGGGTACATTTTCTAAATTTGGTAACGTGGTTTATGGATAATCCCTTATTATGTCTATAAAAAATAAATAAAATAAATTTAAATTATAATTATAAATTAAAATAAATAAATTTAAATTAATGAATTAAAATTAAATTAAATTTTGGTTGTCGTACTATTTTCGATGAATAGTAATTTCCAACACAAACAGAAGATTTATGTTAACAAGCATAAATTGTAGTTTTAGATAAAACCAGTAGTTTCCGGTACAAAGAAGAATATTCCACTATTCAAGTTTAAGTCGATTCGATACATGCATGTTATAAAAAATTCTTTCTGATTGTACACCGGAATCAACAACTCCATAAATTCCTTGAATTTATACAATTTTGTGAATATCATAAATAAACTCTTAAATTTTAAACTTTTAAAATTATAGCTTAGAAGATTTTAAATTAAAAAATTTCGTGAATTGAAGAATCAATGAATACATTTTCAAATAAAAAAATTATTGTGTTTTAACCAATTTTAGGCTAGAAACATGAAAACTTAAGCGATTTGATTTTTCTAAACTTAAAAATATGTAGATTAGAAATTGAATTATTTTTGTTTTACATAGTTTCGATATCCTTAAGAAGCTTCAACATTTTATTTAAGGTCTTGAAAAATCTACATGTTGTTTCAAAATTTTTCAAATTTCAAATTATTATTAATAGTTTTTCATAACTTCTAAATATCTTTTAAAATGATTCGAATTTTAAATAGTTTTTCAAAATAAAAAATAATTTTCAATTTTTATAGCAATCCCAAAAAATGTTCGCATTCTATTGAAGTCTTCTTCGCAATTCTTAAAAAGCTTATAAATTCTGTATTCAAAATCTTGTCGGAACAGACACTTTGTGTAAATTATTTAAATGATTTCAAATTTAAATTAATTTTTTATCTTTTAAACCTTTAAATACCTCCAAAAATGATTCGAATTGTTCTACAAAGAATAAGTACTCAATTGTTATTTATATTTATAAATCAAAATTTAACAAATTCACTGTTAAATTTTCAAACAAATAATACAATTTATAATTAAAAAGATAATCTTCAGTAGCAAGTTTTTGCGAATTTATCAAAATTACGGACATGAGTGAAGGTTCCCTTCCCCCCTTCTGTAAATTTTAAATCTTTTTTCAATTAAAAAAAATTAAATTTCGTTTTTAAATTGGCTTTGACAGACCTCTTCTAATTTGATGAACTGCAATTTGATAAAAGAAACTTTAAAATGATGACCTCTGTTTTTAGGCGATTAGCACAGTGATCTCAGATTGGGATAGCATGGTAAAAATTGTAATAAAAACTTATACTAAAACTATATAAGGAAAATAATTGTTTAGCATGCGCTTTCTTGCTCTATAGTACCAACTACAAAGATTAATTACAACTTTTAAATTAATTTGTTAATTATCTGATGTATTCTACTTACCAAAAGAATAGAAGAAAGCTACTGAGGTTATCAGCAAAAACCCAATGGTTGTCTTCATCGTCTCAGAATGGGCGTCGCAATTTGTCTTAAAAAATGTCTTTAACAATTTCTTGAAAATAGTAAATGGCGACAAATGATGTACATGACGCGTTGGCAAATTTATATACAGGTTCAAGATATTGGTTTTCTTTTCAAATGGTCTAGAAGACTGGAAAGGGACATGGTATAAAGCAAACAATACTTGAAATGCTCATTTGAATTTTTTCGTGTGCGTGGAATAGTTCTTGATCTTGCAGTCTTCAGATACGTGTCAATATTGGGTATGGTTAAATTAATTAATTATTAATTATTATAAAGTTATAAAATTATTATTATTATTAATTAATTTAATTAATTAAATTACACAAGTAATCGTCACCTTGAACCAGATTGGACATTAAAACGGCTTACAAATATGTTTAAACCACAATTCTGTTTTTCATAAAGGATTGAACTGATTAAAGCAGATATAGAAAAACTCAATTTTGATCAGTTAGAATGATGTTTGATGTGAGTCCATTTTTATTCATGATTAAAATTCAAATGATGTGAATGCATTAGTTATCGTCAGACCCGTAAAAATGTTTTAACACGATTAAGGTATACCAAGTTGATAACAAGATATTTAAACTGGCCTAAAATCAAATTTTCTATCACACGCGGCAAGAGTTAGTCTCGTTATACAAAAAATCCTGGGCCATCTGACGATTACTAATGAAGTAACGAGTACCAGTGCATCTGCCTTACAAGGTTAAAAAAGTCTTAAGGATTAAAGAAAAAAAATCATCCTTAGAGGATTTTTGAGAAGTGCGGAAACTTTGTAGCTTGTCTGTAAGACGGTTATAGCAAATGAAAATTGACTGTTTTGTCCAGCCTGCTTTCAAAAGTGGTATGTCAATTGTTAATTAATTAATTAATTAATTTTTTTGGAACGGATTGAAACTTGGATGAATTAGAGTCCTAGTGGGCCTACATTCATTCACCAAACCATAGATTCGTTTATCAACCAGTTGTCCACCTGTTGTCCACAGACAGCTTTATATTAGCAGCTATATAATCCAGACAGGATTATATTATTAAAACTGCAGGTTGCATTATTGTAAAACTTTTTGAAGATGTTTTTTTAGTACCTCATGACAAGTTCCATAGTCAAAATTATGTTATATTATTGTAATCCAGTGTAAAAAAATATTATGTACACGAAAAATCGCTTTAACAGATGTCCACACGTGTCTGATACGAATTTTGAGGTCACATAGGAATTAAATAATGAACTACTTTAAAATTTATGTTTAAAAACCCTATCGTTAGACTCAAAAAGTACAATTTTTATCATTAATATTTTAATTTTAATGCAATATAGACTATATATGAACGCATATATGATAGTATTTTTGGAAATATTTTTGAGGTTACGTTGATACATAAGCAGCCGTCGTTTGAAAACTTTGAATATCTTTTTGGGTTCTGCTTGGACGTCGAATTGAAGAAAAAATATCTGATTACTTCTCATCTAAGCTACACAGTTTAATTTCGAAAATCTAGGTAAAATTCATCATTTTTAGACTGTTTTTTTCTCATTTAGAGAAACGTAAGGTGTTGTCTTCAAACTGTCAGTCACCTGTCAAGATGTTTTTGTCGGGCGTTATTTGAGTGAAATAGATTTTGATTAGAAGGTAAGTTATAATAATAATTATCTAATTTTTAATTTCCTTCCATTTACCAGTGAGTATTAGTGTCTTGAAATAAAAATTGTACTTGGCGTACTATAATTTGCAAATACTAGGTTAGTAAAAAACGACATGACAATGAAACCACCAAAGCCGGGATACAAAAACTAAGTCGTGACCGTCTGTATCGAAATTAATGCCTGTGCGTTAGGAGAAATTTCCTCTAGATTTCTAGATTCCTCTAATTGTATATGTAGAAGGTATTGACTTTTTCTCTACATCCCGGCTTTGGTCGTTACAAACAAATTTTGAAAGCTTCTCTTCCCAATGGTAAGCAGACCTCATATAAGCTTAAATGACCTTAATGTGACCTTCATCGTCGAATTCTACTTGCGACCAAAATACATATTTGATTGTACGATTTCCCTTTATTTCGATTGTCGGTGACAAAATGAAGCTTTTTATTATAAAAAAGTTGACCTTGAAATAACGATGAAGGTCATCAAGGTTATCCCCAAGGTCAAAACAAAAGTCACATTCATCACATACAGACTCGGCCTTAGCGAACTCAAAAACCCCTTGGGTAATGTTTTTCGTTAACGTTAAAAATTGACCTCACTTGCCCGACCTAAGCGGTCGTGACCTTCAAACGGCCGCCAAGTCAGGGTCAAGGTCAAAATTTAGACATTCATCGACGCGTGATACTTACATGAGTTTATCCGCTATGAAATATTTTCCAATAATGCTGTTCCTATAGCCATCAGAACATTGTTTTAGTTAAAATGACATTAGGGTGACCTTTACGGACATTCAGAACATATGACCTAAGTGCATATTTGAATGTAAAATTATTTTAATTGTAAAAAATAGCATTAAAACATAAAAAATTTAATTATTTGAAAACCCACACACGAGATGAAAAAGAAATTAAAAGATTATGATGAGAATTTGCCCACACAGTGGACAGATTTTTTGTTGAGTATTAATAATGTTTTTCAGGATTAAAACAAAAACTACGCACCCTATCAAAAAGTGATTCATAACAAATTTTATAGATAATTTTTAAATGCACAATTTTTGTCTACTCATATTTTTCCGTATTTTGCATAATTTGACTGGAAAATTTAATTTTTGATTCTCCATTATTTTTTTTATGCTGTAAAAACTTGAATTTTTGGTTTTTGAAGAAAAATTCAATATGGCGTTATGATAATCTTGTAGAGCAATCAAAAAGCAATATTTTTCTGCTCTTGACTTTTTTTATATCGTGCGTTATTTGGCTCAAAATGTTCATTTTCGTGAGTTTTTTGCATTTTTGTAAATGCTATAACACTGATTTAATTTTTTTATGATGAAAGTTAGAAGAAAAAAAAGTGGTGTTAAGAATGTTCCAAATCGGCACACTTTTCGAATTCTTATCTACAATGGCTGGCTAACAAACTTGACCTTTAGTTAAGGACATTAAAAGGGTGTAAAAAAAGGCCAATCTAATAGACGGGAAAAACCAGGAAAATGCCATAATCGAATTTAAAAAACCGAGAGTTTACGTCTGATCATAGAAAACATCCAATTTTCATTATTTTAATCATTTTGGTCAATTTCAAATAATTACTTGTACTTTTCTTCAGTTGCAGGACATATGAGTGAAAATAATTATCGTTTTTATTTTAGAACTGGGAACTTCAGTAAAGAAATATAATTTCACTTGGCACAGGGAATTTTTAACATGGAAAGGAAATTTTTCAAAGAGTACATATCAATGAGAGAACAACTGTTCTGTATTGCTATATTTTATGTTTTTCTTGAATTGATAAGGGTACTGTATGTCTACCGAAACGTTGGTAATATAATTTTATTTTTTATTTTCAATGTTCTTTTATTGTGATTTTATAATAATAAAAATAAAAAAGACGAAAGAAAGAGAAGGAAGTAGATGTGGCTGATTGATTTCTCATTTTTCTTTCCTCTTTTTTATTTTTGTCTGAAATTTTTGTTTTTAACCAATTATTTTTTTTCAGATTACAATTGAAGCATTTTTTGTTTGTTCGTTCTGGTCCAAATTTGGTCGTTAGATTTTTGTTTTTTACAGGAAATTGCATCAATTATTAAATTTTACCATT
>JAWWLR010220166.1:0-12735 GCA_035041075.1 Acraspis erinacei | reverse complement strand
ATAATACAGACTGATGAGTGGTTTATCAAATTAAACGTAAAAAACACAGCTGGCACATCTAAGAGATAAAATTTTATATTTAACAAAAAATATTTATTTTGTTTTTATTTTTAGCATTTTTTCTTTAATTTTTTAAATTAAAAAATTCTTTCATTATATGACTTAGATCTTGTGATAAATGAATTTTTTACTATGTAGTTAATTTTTCCACAAAAAATATTAATTTTCTTCAAAAACGGCATAATTATCAACGGAATACATGAAATTTCAAGAAAGAAAGATAAATTAACAAAAACTGGAATTGTTTAATTTTATCTTGCAAAAAATTAATTTTGAATTGAAAAGACGAATTTTTCACAAAATAATGAGATTTTTGCCACGAATATTATGCTTTTCTATACAAAAAAAAGAGTTTTTAACAAAGTACATTAAATTTCACCCAAAGAATTGTATTCTCAAGTAAAAAAGATTAATTTTCCTAAAAGAAATTTTAAACAAAATAATTATATTTTATCAAAAAACTTTTTAAACAATTTAATTTTTTTAGCCAAAATTTCTCAATTTTCTACCAAAAAGATGAATTTTTAACAAATTATATGAAATTTTAAATAAGAAATATAAATTAACAAAAAATGCAATAGTTTAATTATATGTTGATCAAAAAATTATTTTTATCGAAAAAGATGAATCTTTAACAAAGTAATTACAATTTTAGCTCAAAAGATAATTTCTCTATAAAAACAGAATTTTCACCGACATGCATTACATTTTAATAAAATATTTGAATTCCTAAGTAAAAAATATTTATTTTCATTTAAAAAAATGTGTACCAAAATAATTAGGCTTAAAAATGTATTTCTTTAAAATTTTAATTGTATTTTCCGCCAAAATGATTAATTTTTTATTAACAAGATGAATTTTTAACAACATATATTACTTTTCAACCAATTGGTTGAATTCTCAATTAAAACAAGATTCATTTTAAGAAAAGAAGTTTGGAACAAAACAATGATATATTTACGAAAAATCTTGTTTAACAATTTAATTATATTTTACGCCAAGATGAGTTATTTTCAACAAAAAAGGTGAATATTAAAAAAAATAATTACATTTTCCATTAGAAAGATCATTTTTCTATAAAAAAAGTTACCAACATGCATTATATTTTAAAGAGATAGGTGAATTCCTGAGTAAAAATATTGATTTTTATCCAAAAAATGTGTAACAAAATAATTATATTTAAAAAAATATTTCTTCAACATTTTAATTATATTTTCCGTCAAAATGATTGAACTGAAGTAATATAAAATATACATTTTTAACTTAGGCGAAATCGTTTAATTTGCAGTTTGAAAAAATTAACTTTTTATAAAAACATTTAATTTTCAAGAAAAGAATTAAAATTTTCGCCAAGAAGATGAATATTCAAAACAAAATAAATTAAATTTCAACCAAATAGTTAAATTCTTAGGTAAAAAAGATTTTTTTTTTAATTTATAAGGAAATAATTATATTTTTGCAGACAAAATTATTAACAATTTAATTACATTTCGCGCCAAAAATATCAATTTTTTACAAAAAATATGAATTTTTAACAAAATAAGTGAAATTTCAACCAAATAATTGAAATTTTCAAGTAAAAAAAAAGATCTTAGTTAATATTTTCTTTCGAAGTCAACAACATTCATATATTAATAGGAAAGAAGCATTTTGAGTTGTAGTAATAATTATAATATATATTTTCAAGAAAGGTGAAATAGTTAATTTTTCATTTGGAAAAAATTAATTTTTTTACAAGAGAATTCATTTTCAAGGAAAGAATTACATTTGTCGTCGAGAAAACGCATTTTCAAAAAATAAATTAAGTTTCAACCAAACAGTTCAATTTTCAATTGTAAAAGATAATTTTTTTAATTTTTGAACAAGCCGATTATATCTTTACCAACAAAAAAATAATTTTTTACTAATTAATTTTTTCCGATAAAAAGATTAATTTTCAAAATCTGTACAATTTCAACCAAATAGTAGCATCTTCAAGCGCAAGAAAAGTTTTTCAGTTAGAAGCAAAATTAGAAAAAGAAATAACCAAATTAACTATATTATTAAAAACGATATAAAATAGTACATTGTGTATCGAGGGCTTAAGGAAGGTTATTGTGACGAGCGGACATTTGCCGTCCGAGCGAAGCGAGGGCGGAATTCTCACGAGGCAAAATAGCCTTATGTCTTTGATACACACTATACATTTTGTCCAACACTCCTTGAAAATAAGCATGTGAAGCAGATAAAGGAAGTTCAGTGCGCACGACCAGACAGGTCCTGGATCGAGAAATCTCCGTATCTCTCTTACTTCTCCCTTTCACCATTTTCCCCTTTCATTTTCCTTTTCACTTTCTCCATTCCCTTCACCATTTTCCTTTCGACCTTTCACTTTTCAGCCGTTCCCCTTTCTCGTTTCACCTTCCCTTTTCATCATTCCCCTCTCCTTTTCAACTTCTCCCGTTTTCCTTCCCCTTAGCTCCTTTCTCATTTTCTCACTTGCATTTTCCTTTCCCCTTTCCCAATATCTTCACCCTTTTCCTTTTCTCTTTTCACATTCCCCTTTTCACCCTTTCCCCTTCTCATTTTCTCTTTTCTTTTTCTCATTCCCCTTCGCCGTTTCCTCCTTCCCATTTCAGATTTTGGCATTCCTCATTTCCCCCATTCTCAATTTCCCCGTTCCCTCCACCCTTTCTCTTTTTTCTATTCGCGCCTTTTAACTTTTATTTTTCTGTTTTCCCTTTTCCCATTGCCGCCATTTCCTTCCTCCGTTCACCTTTCGCTTTTCAACCTTTCCGGTCTCTCATATTCTCCTTCGCCTTTTCTTTTCCCCATTCCCTTTTAATGCTTCGATTTCCCCTGTTTCTTTTCCCCTCGCATTTTAAGCTTTCCCTTTTCATTCTTACCTCTTTCCCCTCAACTTTGTTGGCTTTTTATCATTTCCATCTTTCCCTTTTTCTTTTCCCCTTTTCGCACTTTCTCTTTTCACCCTTTCTCCTGATATCTTTCCCCGTTCTCCGTTTCACCGTTCCCTTTACCCTTGTTATTTTTCCTATTCTTCCCTTTCCCCTTTTAATTTTCCCTCGTCCTCGCCCTTTCCTTTCCCTTTGCACCCTTTCCGTTTTTTCATTTTTATCTTCCCTTTTTCCTATCCACTTTTACCGTCCCTTTTGCCTTACACTTTTCCGTTCCCCTTTTCCCTTCCCCTTTTAACCTTCCCCTTTCCAACATTTACCCCTTACCTTCACCTTTTTTCTCTTTTTTCTAATTTCCCGCTATTCCTATTTCCTCTTTACTAATTTCTTCTTTTCCCCTTTTCCCTTTAGTAAATGTTTTATGATGAAAGGGTTCAAAGAAGAAGCACTTCAATTTACATCATATGATATTACCACTTCTGCCGGCGTCCCATTAACGTCGTGCAGTGCATGTAAAGCGGGCGTAAAGTTTTGTATGTAGCAGGCGTAAACTTTGATGTTGCTCTCGCCAAACAAGAAAAATTTCCAACATAAGATATTAATTTTCCCCTGAAAAAGATACGCTTATAATGAAAAGTTGAATAATGCAATTTTCAGTATAAAAAAAGTACGTCCGAAGCAATGCATTTTTGAGAAAAAAAATATTTTTTGCGACGAAAAGATTAATTTTGTACTAAAACGACAAATCTTTAACAATATACAAGAAATTTTAACCAAGTTGTTGAATTTTCCAGTAAAAATATAAATTTTTAGTTAAAAAACATACATTTTAACAAAGAAAAATAAATCGTCAATAAATTACTGGTCTTTTTAAATAAACAAAAATCGTACATTGTGTATCAAGGGCGTAAAGAAGGCTATTTTGAGGAGTGTGAACTTGCCGCCCGCGCAAAGCGAGGGCGGAAGTCACACGAGGCAAAATAGCCGTACGCCCATGATACAAACTATACTTTTGGTCCAACCCTCATTGAAAACAAGCATTTGAGCAAATGGATGAGGTTTGGTTTACTTGACAATTTTAGATTATAATTGAAAGGAGGAAATAGCGTACCAGCAGACGGGAGACTGTAGAGTCGAGCGATTTTAGCTGACTATTGATACGAAAAATATCAAAATTTGATAAATTTCCAAAATTTCTAAAAAAAAATTAAATTTTGAAAATTATCAAATAAATAATAATAATAATAATAATAATAATAATATAATAATAATAATAATAATAATAATAATAATAATAATAATAATAATAATAGGTCATTAATAATTTCACTGTAAAACAATTTTTTTCTCTAAATTTAGTTTTTAGACTTTCCGAGACAAAATTAATATTTGCTTGTATAAAGGGTAATCTAAAAATTGCACAAGACGATTATGTATTGAGGTAAATTGGAAGATGTTGCAAAAGAATTTTTTGACTAAAAACAAACATATTACATTTTCGATAAATAAATATTAATTTTTAACGAAAAAGTATATTTTTCAGTCAAGAACAAACTGATGAAGAAATAATCAACAAAAACCAACAATAAACAATAAAAAAAGAATTTTTAAGTAAATTGTTAAATTTTCAACCAGTGAGATGAATTTTCGAGCAGGCACAATAATATAAATATTGAATACAGAATATGCATTTTCTATCAAAAAGAATGTTTTAAAGCAAATGCATCTATTTTCAAACAAAATAATTCACTGATTTTTATACTTCATTTGTCCATCCGAGGACATTACTTTTTAACCAAATAGATACTTTTTCGAGTAAAAAGAATAATTTTCTACTAAAGACGACGAAATGAGAAAAATTTGCAACGAAAACAAAATTTTCCACTAAACTAGTTCAATCCTCACCAAAACAGATTATTCTTCAATCCAAAAACATAAATCTTTATCAAAAAAGTTGAATGTGTAACCATGAAAGATTTTTTAGTCCATAAAGAAAGAAAAATTGATACAAAACGTGAAATTTTCAAGCCGAAATGAGGAGCTTTCTAAGAAATAGTTAATTTTTCATAAGAAAGTATAATATATTAATAAAACAGTTAACTTTTAACATAAGAATTCAATTTTGAAGCACAAAAATTGTTTACAAAGCTTTTCAATTTTTAATCGAAAAATGCTTAGCTGAATGTTAACTAGATGGATGAATTTTTGATGAAAAAAAATTATTATCCAAAAAATTGAAATTTAATCAAGCAAACATGAATCTTCAAGCGAAAAATAAATTTATTTAAAGAGAAAAATTAACTTTGAATTAAAGGAACTAACTGTTCGGCCAATAAGAAATTATTTAAATCCTAATTTATTAATTTTGAAGTTAAACATTTTTCTTTAAAACAAATTAGTTTAATTTTCAAACAAAAAATTGAACTTTCAAGCAGAATGATGAATTTTCTTCCTAAAGGATTACTTCTCTGCAAATCCAAATTAATTTTCAAGAAAATACTTATATATTTATTTGAAGAAAAAATTCAATTAAAAAAAGGCTAGTTGATAAAATAGCTAAATATTTAAATAAAACTGATCACTTTTCATTCACATAGTTTAATTTAAAACAAAATGTATTTTCAATAACAACATGATATTTGTTAGTAAAATCAATTGTTGATGAAAAATTCATTTTTAACTAAATCGTTAAATGTTCAGGCAAAGAAACAAATTTAAGCTAAAAAATAATGTTCAACGTAGATTATCAACTTTCTACTGAAAATAATAATTTTTATCAAAATTAATAAACTTTTAACCACATAGTTACATTCTTGACGAAAAGGTGGATTTTTGAGAAAAAAGGAAAAAATTGATATTTTAATTTTTTTCAAATTTAAGACAGAAATTTGCAACAAAATAATTGGACTTTTAACAAAAGAAATGAATTTCTGACCACCCAAAATTAATTTTGAACCGAGACTATATATACATTTTTTTATTTAAGAAAATTTATGATTTATTTTATTTTATTTCAAAAAATTCTTTATAAAAAACAAACAAAATTAATTCTAAACTAAACTAATGTATATTCAACCCAAATAATTAATTATTAAGCAAGAAGATGCATTTTCCACAAAATACATTAACTACTAACTACCGAACATATATTTCCAACCAAAAATAAAATATTTGAATTTTAAGTTGAAATGCTTATTTTCGACTAAAAGATGAAGCAAATTTTTAATAAATTATCGGATTTTTGAATCAAAGAAATGAACTGTCAGCCAAAATAAAATGAAAGGAATTTTTAACTGAAAATATAGTTTTTTTAGCCAGGATGATAAATTTTTTACTAAAAAATAAATGAAGTTTCAGCCTAACAGATCAATTTTCAAAGAAGAACATTCATTTTTCACAAAAGAGTACGGATTTTTAACGAAACACATAAATGTTTAAGAAAATAGTTCAATCTTCATAAAACAGCCTGGATTCTTAATAAAAGAATTAAATATTCATAAAGAGTAGTAATTTTCAACAAAATAAATAATTTCCAATAAAAAAATGTCATCAAAATAGTTCAATTTTTTAACGGAAATGGAATAGTTATATTTTACGTTGCAGAAATTAATTTTTTA
The DNA here is from genome assembly GCA_035041075.1 of Acraspis erinacei. Lineage (NCBI taxonomy): Eukaryota > Metazoa > Arthropoda > Insecta > Hymenoptera > Cynipidae > Acraspis > Acraspis erinacei. The sequence continues at coordinate 6,164 of JAWWLR010220166.1, read as the reverse complement.
ACTAAAAACACGAATTTTCAAAACAATCAAATAAATTTCAGTCCTAAGAAATTAACTTTCAAGAAGAAGATTAATAATCTGCTACAAAAAAGAACGAGTTATCAACAAAAAGTATAAATAAAACTTGTTAATAATTTTCTACGAAATAGTAAAATTCTTAACAAAAAACGATTTTTAGAGTAAAACGATCAAATCGCTAACATTTCTCCAAAGCAAGTTTCTCATTTTTAACTAACATCAGTTCAATTTAACTTAGAAAAACAATTTTTCAAGAAAATAGTTGAATCCTGAGCCGATAAATATTCTTTAGTCAATGCGGGAAAAATGTCCATCAGAATCTTGAATTATGTTACGTAGGAAATTTGAGAAAAACGCCCTACGTAATTTTTTTCATGACCCCTGAACTTCAACTTCAGTCTATGAAAAAATCCCGGACTTTCCAGAACGGCCGACCCTGTAGCAAATATGTATTTAAATTCTCCCCGCAGCTCATTTGCACAATTAAAAGAAATTTATTTCCTTAGCATTCAAGAAGTTTTCTACGGACGAGGAGGAACTGAAGTTTTTTTCTTTGAAGACAACAGAATCTTCTTCAAAGACATTCATTCTCGTTCACTCTGCTCCTATCGCCAAATCAATAGAGCCTTATTTTGCACTTCTTTAGGTATTCAAATCATTTTTATTTTGTTCATCCTTATCGGAATAATCTTCAACCGTGAAATTTTTTAGGGTTTCGTAGCCCTTAACCCATAGCTTTTAAACATTAACTTTTAAACATCCTAAACTTTTAATTATTACCTTTATAGAATTATTTAATTAAAAGGATTAATTTTCACACAAATAATGAAATATTAATGATACATTTCAATTTCCACCAAAAACAATAATTCTCTATTCAAAAAGATAAATTTTCATCAAAATATATAAACTTTTAACGAAAGAAAAGAAATTTTTCACCGAAAATGGAATAGTTCAGTCTTAGGTAAAAAACTATCTTTAGCCAAAAAGATGAATTTTCGCCAAAGTAAAATGAATTTTTATTTAAATGTCCAAAATCTTAGCAAGACACATGAATTTTCTTGCAAAAAAATTAATTTTGTACCAAAAAAGATTAATTTTATATAAAATTGTTTAATTTTAAGTGGAAAAAATTAATTTTAAATTTTACATCACGAAATTTTATAAAAATAGTTCAATCCTTAAACCCAGAAGAATATTTTTGCCAAATAGAATAATTTTTATGGGAAAAATGTACATGAAAAAAAATGTAATAGTTAAATTATCAGTTAATAATATGTTATAATATAAATAAAGATGCATTTTAAATGAAATGGTTACATTTTTAACTAATGGAATTAAAAAAATACATTATTTTTAAACAAAATAGTTGAATGTTTCACAAGAAAAAGATATATTTTTTGGAAAACAATTGGACAACGTTCACAAAGAAATTTAAAAAATTAAATATTCGAGAAGCATAAATAGTTTCACTGAATATGGCAGTATTAAGTGCGAAATGCACCACCTAGAGATCCTCTAGGGAGAATTGAGAATCGTTTCCCCCTCCAATATTCGCCACTGCCGCGCATCCACTTGAAAAGAAAAGTTTGCTTTGAAAATAGCACCCACTCATGCCAATCAAAACTAATAAAGGAACCAAACAATCTAAATTTCTAATACCTTCCTTGAATTCCAAATGCAAACAATTCAAATAGTAAAATTTTATCAGAATTTAAAAATCGAACTTGAAGCAGCTGAAAATCGAAGAAAATTTAAAATTGAATTTTCAACATTTTAATTTTTTTCATTTTCACAACTTGAAAATTCAGCTGTCAAAAAATAAACTATTCAAAATTCCATTTTATATTTTCTTCAATTGTCTACAATTTAATTTTATATTAAAAACAAGTGATATAAATGTTATATTCACGTCATTTTTCATTACAATTGAATAAAAGTTGGAACAACTGTTTACATGGGGAATTTTTCCCAACGATAAAAGTGGCGACATTTAGTTTCTATATTTTAAAATATTTTGTTTTTGGCTGGTGAATAATAATGAATTATTAATGGGTACTATGTAATCACATAACAATTTTTTAATTATTAATTAAAAATAAATTTCATTTTTATGTTTATTGTTGGACTATATATAGGTCGCGCAATATTAACTGGAAGATTGACAGTATTGTCTTCATGTCTCTCTGGATATTCAATCTGCATTCTAGGTGCAATATGCATGAGTTTAGAATTTAGAATCATAATTGTGAATTAAAAACTTAAAATGCCCTTTGTCAGGCGCCAAATTAATTTTCGACATTTAATCTACGGGTCAATCGAATCGAAAAATACTATCCGAACATGGCATGGATCGAATTAGGTTTTGTGACAATCACACAGAAAAAACTAAAGTTAAATTTTGTTGCCTGTAGAATTTTAGCGGTTAAAGAATACGTGCTATTCGGCGAAAGTTTATCCTAAGGTGGAATAAAAACTGTCGTCTGCTATGTCCTTAGCAGCAGTGAAGAACGGCAGAATATAAGCAAAATCGAGCTATAAATCAGGATCCCATATTTTAAAAAAAACTTTTCGCTTACCCAATTCTTATTCTAAAAATAATTAGACATATCTTAGATAAATGTAAATGTAATTTTCGTAAATACGCAGTTCATGACATGATCAACGATCTTGAAAGATTTTATCGTGATACTTTTTGCTGGGGTTGTAAAGTTTCATGAAACTTTGACGAAATGAAAAATTTCATGAAACTTTTTAAACGTTTTGAAATTTTCAAAGTTTCAAACATTAGAGCGAGAAAATTAAAAATATTTAAAAAATACTATTAAGTATTCAATATAAAAATTGAATTGTGTCCTTGATGTTTTGAAGTGAATCTTTTAAATTAATTTAAATAAATAAATCACGTGTTAATTGTTAATAACATGTAATTTGTTAAATGTTTGATTTACAATTTTTTAATTGATTCAATAAAATGAAAATAAATTACGTTTTTAATATATATTTAATTTGTAGATTGTTTCAATTTTAGAACAATTTAACTAAAACTATAGAAAGTTCGAATAGAAATGAATAAAATAACATCCTGATATTTTATTAAATTATCAGGATTATTTTTATAAATTGTTTACTTTCGAAAACATGTTAAATTTTTATTAGTGCTATATCTCTCAATATTTTAAATAAATAGTCGGTATAGGGATACATAAATGCATAAGAAACCTTAAATATACTTTAAACGTTTAGTTCCGTTAACTGTGTTTGAGCACAACTTTGGTATTGAAAAATCTTAAATTTACAATTTGGAAGCTCAGAATTTATTGATTTTTTTTAAATATCCATTCTGGCTGCCTAAATCTTGAAGCAATGCATGGATTTTGAAGCTTTCAACATTCAATCTGATTATTCGATTAAACGCCATTAAATGACCTAACCTCAACCTGACTGGAAAGAGCAAACGCATACGTGTTTGTGAAACTTTCGGAAGTTTCAGAAACTTTGGTCGCCTTGCTACAAAATGTATAGTGAAAATGAGAAAAGTGATATTTTTAAACAGTTTTACTGTGCGTTTCTTCGTTTTTCTCCAGAAGAATAAAGCTAAATAGTTTTAACATCTAGTAAGGAAAAATAAATTACAAAATAGTGTAAAAATATGGAAATATATATTATTGAAGAAATTAAAAAGGGCAGGAAATTTAAATATGTTGTTCATTTTTCTGTAAAATTTAAACTATTTTGTTTGTTTTATTATAAAAAATACTTTATGTACATATTAATGCGGAATTAATTACTTATTTTCGAAACAAAATCCTCAAAAATTAATTTTATTTCTATTTACTTCATTAACTTATCGGCTAAACTTACAGAATTTGTTAAAAATGATCAATAATAATAGCACAATAAATAATACTAACAAAATCCAAAGTTTTAAAACTTATTTTCTTACTTTTTTTAATTTCCCGCCATTTTAAATTTCTTTAATCTCATTTATTTAAATTCGATGCTAACAGTATTTAACTTTATGCTTCCGGCAAAAAAAGCAATGGAAAGTAATAGAACTATCGAAAAATATCATTTTTCTGATTTTCACCACGCATGAGTTTCATTCTGCAAAACTAATTATATGTGGCAGCACCGAGCCGAGTGCTAGACCCTCTGTCAATGAGATACAAATTTCATTAAAAGAAATTTTGTAAACAAGTATAAAGTGCCATTTATACCTTATCAACCTCACAAAATACATTTTTCAAACTTTTTCAGCAAAATTTATCATTTAGCACTAGTAAAATATATCCCTTTGTATGTATAATTTCTACTTAAAGTATAATTTACTTTGGCATATGAGCACTAAACATATATTTAAAGTTTATTTACCATCATATATTCAATTATAGGCAACCGCATAACTAGCTATAGATTGAAAATCGTCTCGAATCGGCAGCAGGTCTAGTACTCGGTTAAGTGCTGCCACCTATAATTAGTTTTGTGTAATGAACTTCTTTTCGTAGCAAGACGGCCCTGTAAATAACCTGCGCTGTTATTTCGCCTAGTGGCCACCAAATATGGCGACATTTCGACTGGTTGTCAAATGCTTTATTTTCAATCACAAAAAAATATATTTTCATCCGCCCGCGATAAGTGAAATTACTTTAAAAATTAAATACTATTAATTGCAATGATTTTAAAATGTTCGTGGCCTGATTTCCAGACAGATTTCATTAATAATTTCACGTTCTTCGCACTGCTATCAAGTGCACAGCAGACGACGCTTTTTCACTGAAAAATTATTCGGAGACAGGTTAAAAATACGAAATTATCTCAGTTTCGTGTAAAGTTTATTCGACGAGGTTAATTTTTGTTGCCGTGAAACTTTACTCGGAAATCAATGTAAAGTTTATCTTTTTTTTCTGTGATAAGGTATCGTCGAGATGCCGGAAATAAAAAGGCAAAAGAAAATCGAATTTCTTAAACGGAAAACCCTCCAAATCATCCATTACTATTTCTGCTAAAATCGGAGAAATGACTGAACCTATGGGAGTACCAAACTTCTGTCTATAATTTTAATTTGATTCTCAAAGACTCTATCACAACTTCTAAATATAATGTAAAAAATATCTGGTAATTTAAAAAATTTTATTATTCAAAAAACGGTTCCGGATGATTATGTAATGATTCCTTTAGATGTTATTCCAATGTTTCCGAGTATATCGCTTGGTTTAGTTGAACAGGAATTTTAAATAGATGGGATAATATAAAAACACGTACTAGATAAAAGCCTCAATCGAACCCACGCCTTTTGCCCTTAATATCTCCTTTTCTAAGGTTTTTTTTATATTCCCCTTGCCCTCCTTTCTTTGGTCACCCCTTTCGGTGTACTAAACACTTCATGCTCTAGATCTTCTTTTTCCTCGATTGTACTGTCTTCACTGTCCATGAATCAAATTTTAACGCTAAAAATGAAACTGTTTCAATTCGGAAGTCTTACTCATTAAAAAAAGGTATACGTCCGATTGAAACCTCATAAACTATTTTCAACTTAAAAATAACTTTAAAATAAATATATATTTGTAATTAAAGGCTTCCATTATATTTTAAATATTTTTTCAACTTAAAATATTCCATTTTTACCCATTCAATTTTAATACTTTTAATGAAGACAATGGAAAATTATTTAATATTTAGCAATATTTGAATATTTATTTAAGACCAGTAAATTGAAACCAAATATTTAAGAGTAAAAGATTTGAATCTGAATTGTATTTTTTATCTCAATTTTATTTATTTTTTAAATATATATATATTTAAGTGAAATGGTTGCATTTTCATGTATAAATAACAATTGAAAACTTATTATTTGCAGACAAAATTTGAGTCATTTTAAGAAATATTTAGAAGTTTTCAAAAGATTTAAGATTAATTAATACATCTCAAACTATGTCATATAAATTAAATGAAGTGCTTGAACCCAAAACATTCGGCTATTCGTACAGAGATTTTGCTGGGGAGAGCACCAAAATGTTGTTTTAAATGAGGCTTTAAATTTTAAATTAGGTTTACAATTAGGTTTAAGGTTTAAAACATTAAACTTTTAATTACTTTTAAATTAGGATTATGAATCTTAGGAAAATTTTTTTAAACTTTTTGAG
>JAWWLR010220157.1:0-12736 GCA_035041075.1 Acraspis erinacei | reverse complement strand
TGAATACACCATGAATCTACTATTCTTAGTGCATGCTGCATTACTCCGAAGAGCGCATCCTGATGAATCTGTTCATTCACTGCCAGGCACCGCATCAGGGGCGATAAAACACCATCCTGCGGACATTCCGAGTCAACGGTTTAACGTAAAGTGGTATCACCCATCGTCGTGGTTAGGTACCAATTGACCAACAAGTGGCAGGCCACAGCGCATCTCACAAGCGGCCCTAGGATGATTTCACCGACCCTCTGTAAGAAGACGGGATATATGCCATTTGGACAAGAAAACTTATAAAAACTGAAGGACTTCTGGGCCCACCTGACCCTGTCTGGGGTAACAATCTCATTGGATAGTCTTCGTTTCGGGCACAGTTGGGCCACAGGCTCCTTTGATTGTCTCGAAAGTGTCTTCTTCTCTTCTCCAGACTTTGTAAAGTCCGGAAAATGTGCCTTTATCAGGTGTGCCAAGGTATCACGGTCAGATTCTGAGTATTCCCTGCCCAGCAATTTCAGAGTGCCGAGAATAGCATCCGGATTTCGAGAAAGCAGCTTATCCAGTCTAGCCGCCTCTGCTCCTTTTTCGATGTCAAAGCTATGTTTTGCTATTACTGGGACGTCGAAACATCTCTCTGACTTCCCTGTGAAGCTCTCCGAGTTTCTCATTCTACCAGCGTGCGGTCGCTGCCTTGCAGACTCTTGAAGGTCGACCATTACTTTCATAATTAGATTTTATGGCTTCCGTGAAAAGCTCGGCCGAAATCTCCAGAATATCCACATCTCTGATTGACCTGGGCACCCCTGAAATTGCACTCCTTAGTTCCGTAAACAATTAACCCCATTCCGTTCTTCATGGATTTCTGGCCCATTTAGGGCCAGCTGGTACATGTATTCCAACTCGAACTCTATTTCTAAGAGATCTGAGAGATTGGGATCATCTGTTACTCTCCACTTATTTATGTTATCTTCAAAAGTACCGGTACACAGAGTGATGTCAAGGACTCCCTCCCTGACGGAGTTACGAAACATCGGAGTTTTCCACCAGTGTATGTACTTCCACTGGTGGATTGGCAACACTATGACCTATTCATTAGGTCATAGCTCAAACAGCGGACCACGTTGACTGCCTTCGCCAGTATGCAAGCCATGGGATTGGCCGCCTTGGGTTTCTTGTAACAAAAACTAGCCTCCACTAAACCCCTAATAGTATTTTGAACTAACCAGGGTTCCTGGATTAGTGAGATACCTGTGTGCCTCGCAGCGATGCCCAGCTGAAAAACTGCAGAGGCGCCTTAGCTATGATACAAGTTAATTTAGGTAATGGCTAGCCCGGGTGCAGTCATTTAAGTCTGCTCCCGATCTTCCTGAATTCCGTTAGGCTCCACCTGCCCCAGTCTGTTAACGTTAAAGTTGATCTGTCCAAGGTAGTAGAAGGGCCTGTTATTGAGAACTACAAGAGCCCTCATATGCGACTCAGATATTTGCATTACTAGGAGGTGTGTTATTTCTACCTGGCGATCCACCAGGCCGATATGTTAAGTGAGGGGTTGAATCCCTCCAACCGACGGAGGACCACAGACGGGTCTTCCACTTTACCTGGGAAGCATCGCGTGGCCCTAACCATCATCTGGAGCAACTTAAGAGATACCACCCTCCTTAAGAGATACTCCTTCCGAAGGCACTCTTTCAACCGCCCTCCTAGTAGCCTCCCTGATGTGCTCAAACTGCTCTGTTGTGAGCAGCGAGTCCGGGTACCTCGTATGCGTCACCACCATCGTCAGGGGGTCAACCCTCTGATCGGCTGTCAGTCCAGCCTCCGACGACTTCCTTTTCACCAGTTGCTGGACCGCCTTGTTCCTCTTCACAGGGCTACCCCCCCCCACCCCTGTGGGGTGCCTTCTGAGCCGCCTCCTCGCATCTGAACTTCAGTCATAGATGTCGATGTTGTGGTCGTTGAGGTTCCAGGTACCACAGCTGCTCCAGAAGCCCGCTGCGCTTGCCTCTTCACTCTCCTTTTCAGGGGACCGTTAATTCGCTTCTTATTATTGCGGGACTGATTGGCCGTCGCCGTTTCTATAGCCTCCTTTAGAGGGACCGTCAATTCCTCAGATTCCGGAAGAGCTGGAGGCACAGCTGCCGCCTTAATTTGACTTCCCGGAGAGACGGATTGGGAGGCAAGAGTTATGTTATGTTTACTCTCCTTCTCTTCCTTCTTTTGGCTTTTGTTTTGCGTGATGCATTTTGGTTCCCATGAGTAGCTAGTGAAATAAAAAGTCTGCCGCTGCAGAACCCCGCATTTGAGGATAAGAGTAGTTACTCGGGGAATAATCCGGTGTCCCCGAGAGGCTGTTAGGGCACCTTCGGAAGCCTCAGGTAATCCTCCCAGCAAATACATTATATATATTTTACATTCTGCGAATTGAATATCTTTTTTAATCTGCTTTTTCTTTTTTATTTTCTCCATTTTCTAAATTCCTTTCTGATCTCTTTTTTTCTCTTTAAAATCCTCATCTCAACGATATCTTTTCCCCCCATCGCTAACTTCTTTTTTGCTTATGCACTCTAATCCTCTCTTTATTTCTCCTATCATTTCTTCCATCTCGTCTTCCACATTAGAGTGATTTGAATAAATATGATCTCCTTACTTTAGTTTCTTGACCATCTCTCTTACCTCCTCATCTACTATCACAATTAATTACCGTTGACCTTTTGCCTCCTAAGCGTGTGTATTCTCCTCTCTCATCTCCCACTATATTTTCGTTTAAGATAAAACATCCCAACTCCTCCAAGTTCGTCAGTAACTTATTTTCCTCGCAATTCAGTGCCTTATCTTTGAATTTTCTTCCTCTCCTCGTATCCGCATTCCCGACCTCCTCTAACTCCTGTTGACGCATTGTAAACCACAGCTATTATAATTTAATTTCTTCTTTATTTTCTTCCATCATTTCTTTCATCTCCTCTGCTTTCAGTTGCATATCATCATTCACATAAACCCCCACTATCTTCCGCTCATCGACTCATATTTTTACCTTTTCTATTAATCCTTCGTTTTGTTTTTCCCCTCTTTCTTATATTTTTCTGTTATACATTAGTTCATTACTCCCATCATGATTCCTACAATTGCTCAGCACTTTTTATTCTTGCTCTTTGCATTTCGAACTTGCCACTTTTAACATATTGGCAACCTTTCCCATACTCTGTTCCATCGCTTTTCACCTACCCACTTATCCATCATTATTACTACATCCCACTCTCAAATTTCTTATAAGCTCCCTAACCTTTTTCTCCAGTCCTACCAGACTCCAGTGACATATCCTATATTCCTACATTCATTTCTCGTTCCTTTTTGCTTGTAACTATTTCTTATTCTCCGATCTTCCGTTTCTTTCTCCCCTAGTTTCCCGACACCTTATGCCTTACTATCTCGCCCCTCTCTTCGTCTGAATCCCGCCATGCTCCTTCTATCTTTATTTTCCCATACCTAAGGACATTTGATGAGAAGGTTACGGACCAGATTCCTACCCTTCCGACACTTTGGTCATTTCCTAACTTATTTTCACACGAAGCATCACAGCGAGTTGGAAATTTGGGTTGATAAGTAACCAGCACTAAGAAAGGTGGGACTGGTCCTAAATATTTATAATGATGAAAGAAGTTTTTTTTGTAAATATTTTGTTGTTGCATTTTTCATAACTATTCAAACTTAGGACCAGACCCATCTTCTGCAGTGCTTCTTTCTTCTTATCCCAATTAAAATAATTGAGGAAATAAAAAAGTGTCGGTTAGGTATATTATTACATTATTCGATGAAAAGTATAGTTTTTTTTTTGAAAATTGATAATTCATTCACAAACGGGTTAAAATTTAGACTACTATGTACTAATACTACGATATTTTTCGGGGGAATTTCAACTATTCGTTTCAAAATATATGTACATAATTGAAAACTCAGATTCTTTTTATTTGGAACATTAATCTTTGTCGCTGAAAATATTCTTTTTAATTGAAATTGCGAATATTCTTTTTAAAGTTCAATTATTTGTTTAGAAATTTACCTATTTTGCTTAATATTATTTTTGGTTTAAATATTCACTATTAAATTTTACGTGAAGACTCCATCTTTTAGTTTAAATTTGATCTCTCGTTAAAGTTTATCTCTTTTTTGTAAATTGTTTTTTTAAATTAAAAACTGGGTTAAAAGTTGAACGAAGTAGTCAAAAAAATTTCTTTCTTGTTCTTAAAGGTTTATCTTCCTTGTGAAAAAAATAACTATCTCGTTAATATTCACCTGTTAATGTTAAAAAGATAGATTTTTGTAACGAAACATTCATAGTTTGGCTTGAAATTTAAACAAGTAGCATAAATTTATTTTTTGCCTGAAATTTTTTTATTTCTTGGAAATTCGTCTGTAAAAGTTAAACTTCTTTCTTGATAAAATATTGTTTTTACAAAAGTCAACATTTTTCGTTGAAAATGTAAGTATTTTGGTGAAAATTGATATTTGCCAAATTGAAAATTCAACTAATTTACATAAAGCTCGTCTTTTGGCTGTAAATTTTAACAATTTATATAAATTTATTATTTCCCCATGAATAGAAATCTTTATTTGTTATAAATTTATCACTTTGCTTAAAGATTTATAACTTAAGTTAAAAATTCATCTTTTTGGTTGAAAATTTAACCACTTTTGGTTGAAAATTCTTTTTTAATAATTAAACATTTAACTTTTTTCTATTTAATAATAACATCTTGTTTGTTTAGAATATGTACTATTATGTTAGACATTAAAGATTCATCATTATAGCTGAAAATCTGTCTTTTTTGGTGTAAAAATTAAACTATATTGTTGACAATTGATCTTTCCTAATTGAAAACTGGTTTCGCATTAAACTGTTTTTGTTATTTTCTTAAAAATGTAACTATTTTTTCAAAATCGCTTTTCTTTCGTTAGAAATTTTTTTTTTACCGAAAACTAAACTTGTCATTTTTTAAAAAATTTTTTTTAAATTGATATTTTTTAGTTAAAAATTCAACTATCCTTTTGAAAGATAAATTATTTTGTTGAAAATGTAACTATATTTTTGGAAATTATTTTTTTGGCTTTTAAATTAAATGTTTCCTTTTAATTTTTTCCTTAAGAATTCTTCCTTCTCTGCAAATTATTATTATTTTATTAAAAATTCAAATTTCTTGATCGAAAATGATAAAGTTATCTGTTTTGGTTGAAGTAAATAAGTTAAAAAAATTTCATTTTGAATATGAAATGTAATTCTTTTATTCCATTTTTAAAAGATTATACGTTACAAATGTCACAAAATAAAGTTTCTTCACTTCAATGTGCTTTTAAACGTAAATTAGGTCAAACTGTTCAAAATAGTGTACATATTCTTAGATAAAAATAGACGAAGAGAAACCTTGGAAATAAAACTCGTATAAAACTAAATTCATATTTGTTCTCCTTCACGCCTCTCGGTCATGAAAGAAAAAAAAACTTGATGTTATACTTATCACATGAATTTTTAGGTAATAAAAAGGAAATTTTTATACCGTGTCGCTTAATTTTTATTTAATGAGACTTTAGATATTTATCAATTATATTTAGTGACGTTAACATTCAGAGGGTACCTTCATACCCCCGCCCTTTAATGCGATTTGAAAAGGGTACGTTAACGCTAATTTTCTTTTTACCGGTATCCAAATTTTCTTTCACACACCGGCGAAGATGTGACCTTAAAATAAGTTATTTGTTTAAAAAATGATTCTTTGTACAAAATTTATTTTCGCTATTTCGGGCATCGGCGAATTTTCTTTCAAAATTGGAAACATTAAGGTTGTATAGATTTTTGGCGATAATTTGTGGGAAATTGGTATGTAGCGATAGAATGTACAAATTTAATTGCAAAGGACATTGTTAAAATATACTTTTAAAATTTGTAATATATTTTCACTAAAAATTTATTTTAATTAGTTATAATTTATTTATTTAAATTTATTTTGTTCTTCAAATCATCAATAACTATTTTTTTCGGACCTGATGAAACCAAAAATTTTTTTCTTAGGATAATGAGTAAAACGAAAAATATAGTCATTTGATGTAATATATACCACTGTTTCATGCTACGTGAAATCGATTTACGCAAGGAATGCAATTCTTTTCTGAATTTGCTGTTCCCTTTCTACATATCTCGAGCTAAATTCAAACTTTAAAAATTAGAACCATTTCGAATATTTGTTTTTTACCTTAATTTTTGATGGAAAAATGCTTAATTTTCTCAAAAAATGCTTAATCATCGATAAAGGCAGCATACGAAATTCTCTCGAAATGTTAGCAGACAAACGTTTCTAGAGATATTAAAAGAGTTGCAAATTAGTAATTTTTGAAAATTATTTGTTACCACGTAATATCTCTAATAAAAATTTCTATTGAATAGTTAAAAAATAAAAAGCAGTATAGTAGACAAGAAAGCCTTCTAAAAATATAAAATGTTGCATTTTTCACCAAAAATATAAAGTTTCTATCAAAAGAGATAAATTTTCAAATTTAAAAGGCAAATTTTTTAATATTTTATTTTTTAACCAAGCAAGATTTTACAATTAATAAAGAAAGAATAATTAAGTTTCCAACCAAAATGTAGTCCATTTCCAAGCAACAGTATTAATTTTACAAAGACCCCCAAATTCTTAACAAAAATATGCATTTTTAAATAAAAATTTGAATTTTGAGCTAAAAAAGATAAATTTTTAACGAAAAAAAAAACAATTAAGAAAATGGTTCAGTCTTAACTAAATGGTTGAATTATAAAACCAAAAATAAATTCACTAACTAAAAATATGAACTTTTAAGAAACTACATAAGATTTAATCAAATAGCTGAACTTTTGAAGTACATAAAATGATCCATCTTAAACAAAAATGAAAAAGCTAAACTTTCATTAAGACAAAAAAATTAATTCTCGCTTAAAAAAATAATTTTCACAAAACCCTTTAATTTTCTACTAAAAAGTTGATTTTTTCTCTTTTTGTTATAAATTCACATTTTCAGATTGCAAAATCCACTGTTTGGTAGAAAATTTGCCTTATCAGCTCGAAAATTCAAAAATGTTGTGCAGCAGTAAATAGTATTCTAAAAAATTTAACTGTTTTGTGAAAAGTTAAACTACTTTCGTAAAAAAATGTATTTCCCTAGTTAAAAATTCAAATACTTTCTTTAGTTTCTTTTTCTTTTGGTTAATAATTTTATTAAATTGTCATAAATTTTATTATTTTGTCTAAAATCCAACGATTTTGTAATTGGTATTAGTAAAAAGTTAATTTTCTTTATGTTCAAAATGCAAATGTTTAATTAAATATTAAAATGCTAACGTTGAAAATAACACACTTAAATATATGATATTCAGTTGAAAGTTTATTTATTTTTTCTGAAAATGCTTCTATTTAATAGATAAAGCTTTAAAAGGCCGTGGTCTCAAAGAATTAATTAAAAATCTTATTTTCTGATTAAAAATTCATCTCTTGTACAAGAAAATTCAATAATTTTATTAGAATATATTCTTCTTTTTGGTTTTAAAATTTCACTCTTTTTATAGAAATGATATTTTTTGGTTAAAAACGCGACTATCTAATGAAAAATTGAAATGCTTCGTTTGAAAATGAATTTATCTGGTAAAAATACAATTTTTTTAAATAAAAATTTTACTATTTCGTATTCAGTTAAAAGTTTTAAAAAATCGAGGCTTTTAGAATGAAATAAATCCTCTTTGCTAAAAATGTAAAAGCTTAGTTGAAATTTTTTTTATTTTGTTAAAAATTCATCTATGTGGTAGAAAATTGATGAAATAGCTAAAAATTGAAAAATTGTTTAAGAAAGTTTATTTTTTGATACAAATTTATTTTTTGAGCTAGAAAATTCAATAATGACTACTTAGTTGATAATTTGTTTCTATAGTTGAAAATTCGTTCAATTGTAAGAAAATCGATCACATAGTTTAGGGTTAAAGTATTTCATTGCGCATTGACTTTTTTGGTACAAAATTTAAATTAAATTTTTGTCTGTGAGTATCCACTGTATTATTAAAAAATGAAATATGTCCGTTTAATTTTAACTTTTTTACCGAAATTGTTAAGGTTTTGTAGAAAATTTTCATTTTCAGCCAAAAATTCATCAGCTTGGCATCAGTTATTTGCAAAATTCACTTTTTTCTTTAAACTTTTATCAATTCAAAAAAAAATTCCTTCATTTTGTTAGAAATTATTTTTGTCTCTTCATTCAAAAATTAATTTTATTGACTAAAAATTAAATTATGCCATAATTAGATAATATTTCATCTTTTTTGGTCAATTTTTAATTATTGATAAAAAATAAATTTTTTCAACTAAAAATTGAACTATTCTATGTTTGAGAATTTATATTTTTAGTAGAAAATTCAACTAATGGGTTTAAAACTATTTTATTTTGTTAAAAAATCGTCTGTTTTGGTATAAAACTGCCCCCGCGTGTTTTTGGATTGAAACTTCAATATTTTCGATGAAATTTTATTTATTCATTAACAGAAAATCTTTCTTGGTTTCTGTAAGGATTTACTAAGTGAAGATATTGGTTAATTTTTGGAAAAAAATTCATAATTTAATGTCTGGGACCATTAAATCATATACTGCTTTTCAATAAAATTTTAATTTTTCATAAAAAAATGTTTTTACGTAAGTTAATTTATTTGGTATTCATATGCAAACAAATTTTTTCATTGTTTTAATTGTTTTAGTTTCTAAAGTTTGATATTGAACCTCAAATAACATTTTGAATAAATACATAAATTTTAAAACGAAAAACGAAAAAAAATACTTGAATAAAGGTATTAAATTCTATAGGGAAAAAAATTAATTTTGAATACTTTTGACTAAATATGAAATAATTAAATTTTTATTTTAAAACATTCATTTTTAACGAATAACTTTAAGTTTTAATTAGATAGTTGCATTTATTTAAAAAAGACCGTTTCTACAAAAAAGAGATAAATTTTCAGAAGTAAAAGGAAAAAACATTTTTATAAAATTATTTAATTTAATTTTCAAAACCATAATTTTAAACAAAAAAATAGGATTTAAAATCAAATTCTTGATTCCTCAATTATTTGAATAAATAAATTTTCAACTAAGCTGTTACATTTCTAAATAAAGAAGATTAATGGGACACCCAAAAACACTAGTTTTTAAACAACTACATGAATTTCCAACTAAATTGTTCAATGATCAACTAAAAAAGATCAATTTGAACTAAATATCACATAATTAAATATTTAGTTACAAAAGTTAATTTTTAGTCGAGGAAAAATTAATTTTCTAGATAATCATCGAATTTCAAAAAAAAAAAGATTATTTTCAACCGCAAAATTATATTTTCTAATTAGGCAGTTGCATCTTAAACAAAAAAATAATCTTTTTAAAAAAAGGTAATTTGCATCGAGAACAGAAAAAACATTATTTTTTGTTGTTGAAAATTCGACTATTTGGTTAAAAATGTATGCTTAGACCTGCTTAGTTAAAATCTCAACTTTTAATGAAAAATCGTGTTACTGAAAATCTTTATGTTTTATCACTTTATTTGTTGATTAAATTATAAATTCATCCCAAAAAGGTCGTTTGCGAGCCATGAACTTTTTTAAATTAAATAAATCTGATTCTATAAATTCAAATTAATTTTTAAAGAATGCTTTGTGAAAGAGTCAAAAATCAATTCTTAGTAATACCGTAGTTGGCTAAAAGCTTTTGTCATTGTTGTAATTTTTTAACAAAAAAATTCTCTTGTTTCCTCTTTTTATCGAAAAATGAAATTTCTTTTTACGCCATTACTTTTTTTTTACTGCCATCCCACAAAATTGTCATTGTTTTAAATAATTTTCGTAAATAATTTCATTTATTTAGCATTTCTATGGAAGGAAATTGTTTTTCTTTTGAAATTATTTCTTTTCATCTGAAAAATAAAAAGTTTAGGCAGTACGCGGATCTCGAACGAGTCTGAGATCTTCGAAAAAGCAAATAAAGTTTGAAAATTTCATCACGATAAAAGTACAATTCACGCTATTTTAAATGTGTCAACTCCACCCCACCATCAAAATGTAGTTATAATTATTTGTTAATAACGAGACAATGAATAGTAAATATAGAGTCGTAACAGATACAAAAAATTATCAGGTGCCTTTGATTCAATTTTTTAAAAGTCTGCTTTTCGTTTACCAAAAAAATGAAGATTTTTCAGGTAACTCTGCCCGTCACCTTTCTGCTACTTCTGTATTCTGTTGGTGAGTAGAATTTAATACTTAACTAATCATATATTTGAACTTTTCATTTTTTATCGAATATTTATTCAGGGTGATTCAGGACAGTGCATATATTTGTTTACCGAGAATTTTACAAATTTTAGAAGAAAAATCTATTCAAGCCTTTTTGTTAACAATTTTAATTTACAATTTAAAAAACCAAATATCTTCTAAAAAATCATCTTCTTTCCTTAAAAATCTCAAGTACCTAGTTAAAAATGAAATTTTTAGTTAAAAAGAAAATTTTGCTTTAAAATTAAAATTTTGAGTTTAAAATTTAACTCTATTGTTAAAAATTTGATTTATTTTTGCTTGAAAGCTTAAAAATTTAATAGAATTTTTTTCTTCTTTACAGAGAAATATTTTTTGGTTCAGAATTTTCAATTTTTCTTTTAAAAAGTGGTCTTCCTTTTTCACAAATTCATCTTTCTTGGTTGGAAATGAACTGTTTTGTTGAAAAATAAATTCGTTTTATAAAAATTTTGTCTTTGATTCTCAAAATTCAATTATTTAATTGAAAATGACACTATTTTGTTGAAAATTTGTTTCTTTCTTGTACAGAAGATTATTATTTTGGGATTGGAAATTCGCCTGTTCTTTTTTTGTAGAAAAGTACCGTTTCGCTGAAAATCAACATTTTTGTTAACAATTCAACTTTTCGGATTCAAAATTTAACTGTATTCTAGAAAAATCGTCTTTTTTGCTTAAAAAATCTGATATTTGGTTGAACATTCAACCATTTGGTTAAAATTTTAACTATTTGGATGAAACTAAAATTTTTTGTTGAAAATTTATCCTTTTCTGTATACCAGGTAACCTGTTCCTAGAACCCTAGACCTTTTAGATTGATGATTCAACAATTTGGAAGATTTGTTTTCTTTTCTTTGAGAGAAATCTTTCTTGATTACAAAGTCAACACTTTTGTTGAAAATTCGTCTTTTTCGTTTAAAAAAATTCATATCGTGGTAGAAATGTATTCTTTTTCGTTGTAAATTCGACTATTTATTTGAAATTTTAATTATTTTGTTTAAAATTTGACGATGTTATAAAAAATTCTTCATTTATCTTCCAAATTAAACTTCTAAATTGAAAGTTCATATTTGTTAGTAGGAAATTTAAATTAAATAAAATTTATATTTTTTCGTCCGGTACTGACTCACAGGACTCGTAAGTCTAATTTTTATTTTTAATAAAAGTAATTATATATTTTTTTAATTGAATGCAGATCAATAATAAATATAATCGAATCTAATACCAATTAAAAAATCTTTTTGCAAAATATTATGCACTGCAGATATTTCTGCCGGTAGTTTAAACTGTGTGTACTGTGTACACTCTGAGTCTGCAGTACGCAACTCTTGCAGGCACAAAGGTATCTGAGGGTGGGGGTGAAGAGCACTGAAGGAACCGAGGGACAACCGATAGCTATTTTGAATGCGGGAGGAAACTCGCGTGCACCCAGCTATTTGAATAGTACGAGTGAGAAGCAGTGGGGAAGCGACAGCTGAGGAAGGATAGCGAAAAAGGCGGATTGTTAGCTCTGGAACTGAAGAGACGAGAAAGTGGAGGAGAAAGAAGTTAGAAAGGTTAAGGTAAGGGATGGGTGTAGGGAGGGACGTGGCCAGAGGAGTGGAGTGGGAAAGTAGTGCAAGTAAGAGAGGTGTGTACAATGATTGGAAGAAGCGTGCGCAGGGAATTCAAGGAAGGTCTAGCCGTGTAGTGAAGTTGAGTTGGGGAGAGGGAGTGATAAATTACGAACTAAAGTCCAAATAGAGATCTGTTACATGATGGAGTGAGGAGGTGAGAAAGTGAAGGAGGAAGAAGTTATGTAAGGGAGCAGTAGCTCCCTTAGTGTAATGTAGCAGTAGTTCCCTTAATAGCGTAGTGAGAGATATGAAAAGAGGGGTTGAGTGGGAAAATAGTGGGAGTAGAGTAAGTAATGGAAAGTTTCTAGGAAAGGGAAATGAAGGGAACGAAGTGCTAGCTTTGAAAGTGAAGAGAGGGAAAGTAGAGGTGCAAGAAGTTAGGGAAGCGAGCAGTGGCCAACGTTAAAACGACGGCGGGGCTATAGGACTTAAGTGGGAAAGTATTGGAGTAGGGGAAGTGGGTACAATGATGGGAAGATTGGTCTTCGAGAGATTCAAGTCAGGTATAGCAGTGTAGTGAACGTGAATAGCGGAGGGGCAGTGATGGATTGCGAAGTAAAAGCTTAATAGAGAAGCGTTACTTGAGGAAGTGAGGAGACGAGAAAGTGGAGCAGGACGAAGTTAGGAAAGGGAGCAGTAGTGAATGGTGTAGTGATAGTTATGAAGAGAGGGGTTGAGTGGGAAAATAGTGGAAGTAGGGGAAGTTATGACTGGCAAAAGAAAGTAAAGGAGGGGGAGTGCTAGCAGTGGAAAAGTGTTTGCATAGAGGGAAAGTAGGGGA
>JAWWLR010220138.1:0-12740 GCA_035041075.1 Acraspis erinacei | reverse complement strand
TAGTTGTGCAGTTTTTATCTTCATCAACCCACGAGAATTCCGTCTTATAGTTGGGACGGTAATGCGTATTCAAAATCAATTGACAAAATCATAAGAAGGAACTTTGTGACTGTAGATAAAGTATAAATGGAATAAAAAGAAGATAAGGTAGATAAATTCATTTTTTCGATAAAATACAAAAAACTCCCGGTCACAAATAAAATTCCCGGGGGTTTCCCGGGTTTTTCACGGTCAAATAAAATTCCCGGGTTTTTCCCGGTTTCCCGGTCCGCTAGACACCCTGAACATTCTTCCCATTTTTCCATGTAGGACACAGGACGCTAAACATCAACCGAATCTGAAAAGAAAACTTGAAGATCTCAATTAGGTCCAAAGTTATAATATTTAAAATAAAAACTTGTGTTTAAAAATTACTCAAATTTTTTTTGAGAAAAGAAGTGGCCAGTGGGGACGGGCCGTCTAAAGTTACAAAAATCGTCCTGATTTCGTAACTAATAACGAGTTTCAGAGAAACAAATCAAATCAGGAATTCAAAATGAAGTCCTAATGCATATATCTGCGAATTGCATTGTTATGTAACTATGATAAACACAAAAGAATAAAAAGTTATGCTAATTAAAAATATTAACATGCATGTAGTAAACGGAATTAGTGCATTTTTCACATTTTTATGGGCGAAAGAGCATTAACCAACTAATTTTAGATCATGCAAAATACAAAATACTTTATTAAAGAAACAAGAATTTGTACACGTTGTAAATTAAACATATATTCGTAAGATTAGAATAATGCTACAAAATTCTTTTACCGAATATATGGAAAAACCTCAGTTTACAAAATCTCGAAAGGAAAAAAAGAACACTAAAAATTGTAGTAAATACAAGAAAGTACCGTAATTGACAAAAGACTGAAGAGATTTTGAAAATTAACGTCAGAAAATGACCGATATACAAAAAAGGTGTATATCATAGCGACAAAGATTTCCCTTAAATGTAACTTTGTAGTGCCGTCTCTAAAATAGTTTCAACTTACAAATTCAAAGCACACTTTTTATTAAGACATACAATCTTCTGGCACATTCTTGTGCATTATAAAAAAATAAGAATTTATTACTGAATTGTGAATTTAATTTAAAAAATTGAGGTGATTCAAACACTCTTTTTACTGTAGCCAGTGGGATGACTCAGAACAAAGCAGATTCTCATCTAGTTTAATTCAGTAATTTCGAGAGAAAAGGGCATATGACATTGGTGAGCAAATTTCAGGAATCCCCTCAGAAATCAGAAACACTTTTTAGACCGTTTCTTGTGGTTTAGAATACTAGACGGATATATGTAACTTCTTCCACATTTGTGACATTTGTATTTCTTTTTTATTTCTGCGGGTGAGTGTTTATAATATATATGAGCGCGAAGACTTGTTTTCATTGTAAATTTGTAATTACAGTAATCGCATTCAAATGGACCGTAAATAATACCACAATGATAACGTTTGTGACGCAGTAAACTACCACTTGTGGCAAAATTTCTATGGCACTTATCACATTTATGCTTTTTTTGTTGTTTCATATTTGATTCTTCAGTTTTAAATTTCCTTTTCTTCACAAGTGTCTTAAACACAGCTAAAAAATCTTCCCCTTTGATCCTTATACTACACGGGTTGACATCTGTATTCTGGATCCTCGAAAAATTATCTGGATCTGAAAAAGTTCAAAATCTGATTATCAATTAGTTGGGAATCAAACATTTTCACGATTACGCCTGAGATTAACCCTTTCCGTGCAATTGCGAGGAAGGACAAACAGAAAAGCGCCTTTTTACTAAAAAGCACGAAACAGACAAAAATAGTTAAACAAAAATTGTATAATGCGAAAAAAGACAATTATTTTCCAAGGTTTACAATTATGCACTTTCACTGCTACACCCAACCAAAACAAACTTAAAAGGCAATTTGAAAAATATGAAGCAGAAAAATGATATTGACAACATGCATTTAAAAATTACACGAAGTGAAACAATAATCCTAATTATGTATAGATAACACATGATATAATATAACACAATACCAATTAAATATATTGTCAAGAAAAATTATAAATTACGATTTTATATTCTCAATTAAAGACAGTAAACCAAGAAGATTAAAAAAAACTTCAAATACAGATTCCAAGTAATTTTTTATTGAGAAATACAACCGTTTGGCACATAGTCAATAGAAGTTTATCGCTACCTATTCAAAAATTTATGTACAATTTTATAGACCCTATTTTTAAGCTCGAGATTTACGCTATACATTTCTTTACCTTTGTCATAGAAAAATTAAATCGGCTGTAATATTTTCAAATGATTACTTTTGCATTCTTCAATATTACAAAAAATGAATTCGTGCTTTTGATAATTTGTGTTCTTAAAGCAATGAAATAATGTTATTTGAAGGCCCTTTTAGTCTTTTTACTGTAGCCAGTTGGATGACTAATATTGCAAAGAGAATATTTTAATTTTAATTCAATAATTTCGAGACATCCAAGGAAGTCAAAAATTTGTGAACAAAAATGCAGAAAATACCAGCAAGTTTTGGATATTTTCTTATAGTTTAGCAAACAAGACGAATGGTTATATTCCCTACCAAATTTTCCACGTCTGTGTTTCTTTTCGAATTTTGTTTCTGAATTTTTATAATGGCGATAACAAGACCACACTGATGACTTTTGTTACGAAGAAAATTTGGTTGATATTTAAAACTTCTTTGGCACTTGTAACATTCGTGTTCGTTTTTTGTAGTAGCATTTGATCCTTCTGTTTGTAATTTTTGTTGGTCCTACGTAAGAAAGACCATCATCAGTAAGAAAGACATTAAGAAAATTATCCCGTTTTATTCTAATAAAAAAACATTTCAACTGCATGTTCTGTATCTAGCCTGGAAATTAAAAAAATATAATAAGGAATTAAGAATTTTAGACAAAGGAAAAATTGCTACACTTTCACTACAAATGAAAGCAAATACAAAAGAGCCATACAACTATCATAAAAGGGAGTTTTTCATTAATAAAAAAATACGAGTGGTTTCCTCTTAAATTTCCAAAGTGTCATACTGATTATAAAACTGAACAGTAGAGGATACAGCTTCAGAAGTATGTTCAAACTCAACATTTCTTGAAAGTCCTTCGATGACCTGAAAAATCAGCAAGTTTAGATTACATATAA
Organism: Acraspis erinacei; assembly: GCA_035041075.1. Taxonomy (NCBI): domain Eukaryota; kingdom Metazoa; phylum Arthropoda; class Insecta; order Hymenoptera; family Cynipidae; genus Acraspis; species Acraspis erinacei. Next base: position 9,537 of record JAWWLR010220138.1, on the reverse strand, counting down.
TTGCGAATAAAATTCATTCGTAATCTTAAAAATCGGAGTTTCTACCTCCCAAAACTTATATTACACACACACAAACACAAAATTATTAGGATACCCTATTATGCAAAATTAGTTTTATGTTTCTTCATCTAAAAGATAGCTTTACATTTGAAAAATGAAAGTAGAAGAAAAGCCTGAAATTTAAGTATAGTGAAATAATTTTTTTGAGAATAATCTTCCCTTCGCGAAGTTAGAGGAGTTCAATCACAAAATAATATGTAGACGAAGACAATTTACTTCATTTAAGTGTACAATAATGACCCCAAATTTTCGAGTAGCTATTTTTAAAATAGATTTATTTCCTGGAGAAATATCCTGATTATATCTTTATATCTCCGTAAAAACAAAATTCCAATTAAGTATTCAAACAGAAGACTTCATGAAAATCGTAAGTTAAAATCGCGTATATTTTACAATTATAAACGCCTAAACCACCAATTAAAAATGACATTAAACAGAACAAGAAAATAGAAGATTAACATGTTTCACTGACCATTATGCTGTGAACTTTTCAATAATCATAAATGCATGTGCAAAACCAAACAAACTGATGTAACACAATCAAAATCTGCGTTTTTAAAGCTGCCAGTATTTTACTACTGATAAGACATATTTAATTGTTAGCTTTATATGCTTGTCCTTTTAGATGGTTATTAAATATGTGGTAAAGAAGGATAATTTTATCTGTAAAAAATTCATCACAAACATGGCACTCGAATCTTGATAAATGCCTTCTCAGTTTTTTTCTATTCTGCAGATACCGATGAACAGCCACGAAATCTTTCCTTAAAGCGACGACACACTTTTTCATATGCAATTTTTCATCACGTCTTGTATCTTGTTTCGAAAAACACTCTGGATCTAAAAGTTCAATAAAATGTTATTCTAAGCTTTACGTTTTATATTTTCGGCAAAAAAAGTACTTTTCCTAAAAATAAAAAGTCCAACCTTCAATAATTTCATCCTTTATTTCCAAAAGGTCGTCCTCGAAATAGGTTAACATTCTTGAATAATCTGAAAAGATAAACGGTTTAGATTACAATATAATATATAATAAATAAAACATTAATTCGCTTTTATTAAAGAAAATGCAAGTATTGCTCACTTTAACTTACAACAAGTACAAACTTATTTTACTGTGTGAAGATTAGCATATTATAAGAAACAAGTTCCGCTATTCATATAGAAAAAATCTGGCTATTCTTAGATTGTGAATATTTCATCAATTACAAAAAGTTGAGCCTTCATTAATTACTGCTCAAATTAAATCAAATTTTATTAAAAATTGAAGGATATTATTTTCTTTAACATTAAAAATAGAGTCTAGGGACACCGTAGATATGTGATCTACAATAGGTGGGGACACGAGCATCAGCGAAAACGCCGATTAAATAAATAAATAAAAATTAGGGCCAGAACACAAGAAGAAAATTGTGGCAAAATGTTTAAGTTAATGCTAATTTTTTAATGTAACTATTTAGAATTGCTGTAATTTCAGCGATTTTCTATAAAGTCTTCTGGAAATTTGTACATTACATTTTAACCAAAAAAAAAAAAGAAATTTTAATAAGGAACAAAGTAAACATAACAGCAATATCAAAATAAAGCCATTTTATTATTTAACTTTTATGGAAATTATTCAGCTTCTTTACAAGTCTCTGACTTTTCCCTTGGTATCGGTCTCTTCTTCTCCGCACATGAAAAGAAATATCAAATTTAGTTTCTAATGTGAGTTTATGTAAATATTCCATGGTTTCTTTTTAGATTTACAATATTCTGAAGGCACTCTAGTTGACAGAGTAAGGAACTCACAGGATTTCTACTCTAGAAAAGCCAAATTCAGATAAAAATTGGAAAACAATATAAGTGAGGATTCATTGTCAATATCGACTTTGTATATTTTCAAACAAGTCGACGCGATTTGGTGATTTTAATTTATGTTTTAATTTTTCTACGGATTTTGAAACAGGACGGTAAACATCACCAGAATCTGAAAATAATATTAAACGTCTGAATAAGCTGAAAAACGTTAGGAATTTTAAAAGAAATTGGCGTTTTTAATAGACGTTAAGACTCAAATACTCGTAAAATCATTTTATTCGTTAATTTTTGTTCTTAACAAACTGAAAAATAAGTGGCAACTAATTTCCTCTGAAAAATAACATATTCTGTCTATGAGAGATTCTGGAACTTCGGGCAAAGAACCTGCTTGTTTTAAAATGGATTCGATCCAATTGAATTAAAACTTTTAATGATAATTAGAATTATAATGAATTAAAATCTTAAAATTCAAGGAATATTTTTAGAATGCATAATGCAAGTACATAGCATTACGAGGCTCTTAACTTAAACATCTTTTTTTATTGTTTTCTGAATCGCCTTTGAATGAATCCTGTCGATATAAAAATATAAACGGAAATTTTTATTTGCATTTTACCACAATTTTAACACTAGGGGTGATTTTCAATTTTCAATTATAATTCTCCAGAGAACGTAGCGAACGTCTGACCAAAACGTACATTTTTCACTTGCTGCTTTACTCCCAGGAATTGAGCAAAGGTAAGTTTTTGAAAGACAGAAACTAGTCTCATAATCAAAGCAAGAATGGCTATTTTATAGTGAAACATGAGTTATAACATTTAGTAGGACTTCAATGTGCAGTTTTCATTCCTGCGTGATTTAAAAAAAATCGTAAGTCCCGTCACCAGGAGTTGAAAATAAATCATAATTTTACATAAAAAAGGTTGCATCGTTCTGGGATGTTCCAACAAATTTTTAAAATATGAATTTGTTTGACCCTTTAGAGAAAACCACTATAATGAATTATAATTACGATAAACACGTTTTACAAAATTAGTTCAAATTTATAAGTCTCATCAACATATTTTGTGCTGGAAAATTTACATTGTATGCAAATTAGTATAATTTCTAAAGAATGTCACAATAGTTCTACGTCCAAAAAATCTAAAAATTATACACATAAATTAATTTTGCAAGACAATTTTTGCTTTGCGGGATATAAATATATAGGGAATGAATATAGGGATGTTTTTTCAGAAACAAACTTTTTACATTCTTATCCTCATGAGATGGTATTGGTTTTTTGTGAAATTTTACTTTCTCGGTTTTCATCAAATCTCCACGCATTGAGACCCTCTGTGTCAGAAAAAACGATTTTTACGAAGGTGTCTGTCTGTCTGTAGTCTGTATTTTGTAGGCCCGATAAATTTTGAAAGATTTATCAGATTGTATTCTGCTTTAACACACTTTTTTAAGGCCTAAACAGAAAGAACGAGTTCGCAAACCAGTTATTTTGGATGAAAATTCAAAAAGTGAGCGCATTTTCAAAATATTTGTGACTATTTTGTTCAAGATTTAAAAATTCTATGAACGGGTATTTATAGTACTCAGAAACTCGAAAAATTGATCCATATGACTTTTTTCGATAAAAAAAAATTATCAGAGTTATAGCATTTTCAAAATCCAAAAAAACAAACCAAAATGAACATGTTAAGACAAACAACGCATAATATGAAAAAATTCCAAAGAAGAAAAACGTTGATACAGTTGGTACAGTACCCTTATCAAGGCAAGAAAAATCAATAATCTTTATTCCGTAATTAATAACATAAAAAATATCCCAGTATCAAATTGAGCTAGAAAATCGCATAAATCCTTGCAAAATGGGTAGGTTTCATTTGTCACTTAATGCGCATATTAACTATTTTTGGGTGAACAAGTTTCACAAAAATAACTTAAATCAGGAATTTAAAACAATATAATAAAAAGTTATGCTGATTAATAATAGTAACACACATGTAATAAATGGGAATACTGAGTTTTTGTTCATTTTTATGGAAAAAGAAGGGTTAATCAAATAATTTTAGATCCTGAAAAAACTTTATTAAGGAAGTAAACATTTTTACACGTAGATTGGTATATTATTATACCTTGTTAATGATATAAAGACAAGTACGGAAAATAGCTATTTAGAGCCATAGCTCTTGGGCTATTTAAACAAAAACAAAAAAACATATTCCTAAGATTAATTATTACAACGATTAATTATTGCTGCAAAATTATTTTACATACATTTTTAGTATTATATACGATGTATTATTTGTCAAACTTTATTGTTGCGTTCTTAAATATTATTAAAAAAAAAGAATTTATTTGACTGATGAGTTGCGAAATTAGTCAACAGAAGAAGTGTTATTTGTACTATACTTTAGTTCAGTAATTTCAAAAGATAAAAAAATTGGAATTTTGTAAACAGATTTCAGAAAAACCATTCGGAAATCAGAAACAACTTTTCTAACTTTTCTTGTGAGCTATCAAATTAGACTGATAGAAATAACCCCTTCCGCATTTGTCACATTTGTGTTTCCTTTTGAGTTTTGTTTCTGAATGCTGAAGATGTATATGCCAGAGCAGATTTCTTTTCATTGTGAATTTATAAATACAATAATCGCATTCAAATTGTCTGATAATATCATAATGATCACGTTTATGTTTCCATAAATTAGGAAAATAGGCATAACCCCTTCCGCACTTGTCACATTTGTGTTCATGTTCGAGCTCTGATTCTGAATCCTAATTAGGTGTATGTCTTCGTTTGTGACGAAGTAAATTGCTCCTCGTGGTGTAATTTCTCTGGCACTTGTGACATTTATGTCTTTTTTTTGTTTCATATTTGATTCTTCAGTTTTTAATTTCCGTTTGCCCACAAGCGTCTTAAATACAGCTAAAAAAATCTTCACATTTAATCTAAAGGAGCAAGGCTTCAAGTTTTGTGGAGGTTTCGTTAGATAAACGATGTTTATATGGCGATCCATGTTACATTTCTGTTTAAACAAAATACCACAAACATGACACTTAAATCGTGGTAAACGACCACTGTATTTCATATGCGCGTACAACGAGTGTTTGCTAATCTAGCTGCGCGTACATTTGTCGCAACTGTAATTCTTCTCCAATATGCTTTTTGAAACTGGGTTTTAAAGGTTCTTCTGTTCTGAAGAGACACGAAATCTTTTTGTAATACGAAACAATCTATTAGCTGGTATTTTTTATCATGACCTGCATCTATTTTCGCAGAACTCTCTGGATCTAAAAGTTGAATAAAATATTATTTAAAGCTTTATATGTCATACTTGTTTCCTATAGAAATAAGACACACTAAATCTGAAGATATGAATTGAATACCGTTGCCGGAAAAACAATGAAAAAGTTGTACCTGCAATAATTTCCTCCCTAATTTCCAAAATGTCATCGAAATTGGTGAAAATTCTTGAATGATCTGAAAAAATGAGAAAGTTCAGATTATTATACATGTCATTGTAATTACATATTAACCATTTTCGTATCAGCCAACATTTTGAAAATAAAAAATAAAACTATTACACACATGCGCTTAATTTTATATACAATCTATAACATCCAAAGATATTTCATCGTCCAAGAATAAAAACGTAGACGAATATAACATTAATAATTAGTTTCCCAAATTCGTAAATATAAATCACAAAATAATAATGCAAGGAAAGAAGCAATATAAAGAAAGTATCTAAAAACCATAAATATAATTATTTTATTAATTTTAAATGTAATAGGAACCTTAGATTCTTTTCATTAAATAAACTACAATCAATGCTTACTTTAACATACAACAAGTATAAATCCATTTTACTGAGTGTGGTCTCTTCCTACTATATATTCAATATATTTAAATGCACAATAATTTCATATTTTTAAAATAAAAATACAAATATATATATATATATATATATATATATATATATAATAAATTATCTATAATTATCTATATTATCCATAATAAATCGAGGAATATGGATTATTTTTTTTAATAATAAAAATAAAAACGATTTACCATTTCATTTAAAAACTGCATAAATCCGAGCTTACAGGATTAATCACACGACACCACAAAAAATGTCAGCAACCCGACCTAAACGACCATACCAAAACGTTTTTGAGGTCGGTGGATAGAAATCTGCAGTCATTTTGACCCCATCACATTAGGATCAAGATCAATTGAAAGTCAAAACGAAGAGAATCATTGGATCGGACAAAACCTTTACTCTCTAACGTTTTTTGGGGGAGCTGAATCCAAATTCGGTGTCAGATTGACCCCATCAGGCCAGGATGAAGGTCAAGTGAAGGTCAAAATGAGAAAAAAGCCATTGAATTGGCGTGAACAACTACTTTAAAAAGTTTTTGGGTCGCTAGTTCCGAATCCGGGGTCATTTTTATCCTATCAGGTCAGGATGAAGGTCAACCTAAGGTCAAAATTAAGGAAATCAGGGAATCGAACTTATGGGATCGAACTAACACCGGATTCGGATACAGTGACCCTAAAATCATCTAAGAGTACTCGTTTTCTCAATTTTGACCTTATGATGACCTTCATCCCGACCTGATGGGGTAAACCTTCCGTCAGATTCAGATTTACCGAATCCAAAAACGTCTTGAAGTAGTGGTTCACGCCGATTCAATGGGTTTTTCTCTCATTTTGACCTTCACTTAACCCTGATCCTGACCTGAGAGGGTCAATCTGACCCCGGAATTGGATTCTGCGACCTCAAAAACAAAAAGTAGTGGTTTAGCTCGGGTTGCGGAAATTTTTTGTGGGGCTGTGTAATTTGATAATATTGGATAAGAAATTACATACATGGTATCCTCTATATGATCCTATTTCAATTTTTTTTTATCTCCAGTGTTTTTAAAATATAGCATTTATCTAATTATTACGGAATCATCTTGAATGGATCCTCAATCATAGATGCTGCAACTCACTAATTAATAAATTCATTATGTAGAAGAAAAATTAGACGATTAGAAAGTTACAGTTCCTTGGAAGCATAACTTGAAAGTAGCTATAAAGAATATGATAAGTAATTCGCTTATACTTTATTAATTTATTTTATTAATTCGCTATTACGTTGTTAACTTTTAAATAATCAAAAACGCATGTGCAAAAACCGTACAAACTGATGTAAAACATATACGCTTTGTTTGTTTGAAGATGCCAGTTTTCGAATTATATTCAATTGTTTGCCCTTTTTAATGGTTATTAAGTAAGTGGTAAAGAATGCTGTTTTTCTGTCTGGCTGAAAACATACAATTTTGTTATGAATCTGAGTATCTATAAACATTCTATCGCTAGTTTCATATTTATAATTCTGAAGGAAAACGAAGTTATTCAATTTAGGAAACTGGATCATATGGAAGGAATTTTGAATGATTTTTAAGTTAAAACATTAAGATTTTTTAATTTAAATCAGCAATCGTAAAACTTCTAATTAGTTTAAAACCAAAGGAATATTTGTAGAGAATATAATAATACAACCAGTATTACTAGCTTCTTGAATTCAAATAAAATATTTTTTTTTAGCTAATCGTTTCCGATACGGATAATTTATTCGGTAATGAAATTCTATTGAACTGTTTGCAAGAACAGAATTATTGGATTTCAGTCGTTTTCGAATCAATCCTGCTGATCTAAAAATAAAAACAGACACTTTTAGTTGAGATTCTCACCGTTTTAACACTGAGGCAAATCTCAGAGAAAGTAATTAACGTCTTACAAGAACTTTCATTTTCCACTTGCTTCTCTTCTCATAGGAATTAAAAAAATGAAGAAACTAATTTTTTAATGAAAGTGAAAAATGGAAATTTTTATAAGAATAGAGTTATAAGATTTAGTAGGAATGAGATCTGCATTTTAATCAATATTAAGTACAATAGTAATAATAAAAGATTTCTAGTGACAAAAATTAGTAACAAAAATGGAGAATATTTTGACCTTTTGATATATAATGTGAAGAAAATAATTCATGTATGTAGATAATTAATTTGAATAAAATTTAAATTTGTTTACTGCGTATAAAAATAAATATGCGTTTTTCTGTGTATTATGGAGATGCAAATTGTATAGAAAGAAAGCATATGAACATAAAACTTAAGCAGTAAGGAAACTTATTTAACACAATAAATTACAGGAACTTTCGTGCAAACACGTGCTAAATTGAAAGAGGTTTACCTTTTATTGAAAACTTTACTTACAAAATTACTAAAAACCTATTTCCGTAATTTGCTCAAAAATATCATAAATTATCAGTTGGAGGGGGATGGGTGGGGAGGGGGCTGAGAAATGGGCACTCCCATTTCCTAAAGTTCAAAAAAAGGACAAACCCAACAAGGTCTTTCAACTATACACATAATGGTAAAACATATTTTGTAAATGCTTAAAACTCAAATATTTTCATTATTTGTCTCCGAATATATTCTAAGAAAGAAGATATTTTCAAAGCGAATGTTAAAATTAAGAGACGTAAAACAATACTCCTATTTAGTTGAATAGCTAATATTATGGCGGTTAGTATGGCAATGTCATAATTAAAATATTATGATTTTATTTTTTTGTATGATAAAAATTATACATTTAAGATCGAAATGACAGATCTGCTTTCTTATGAATAATTGTAAGCACAGAAATAAGAGTATGAACAAAAATTCACAAATAAAAATTAGATGTTACAACTAACTCTTTCCTAGCTCATTAGAGAAAATTACATAACAAAAGAAAAAAGAGGGAGAAACAAGGAACGAGTCAACAAAAACCCACCTTTTACTCTTTCCTCACTCCTTTCCAGTTTTTTTTACTACTAGGGAATAACATGATTCGAAACCAATCTAGACCTCATCAGGGACTATTTATAAAAGAAATATCCATATGAATAAAAGAAACCTATGCTAATTAAAATTAACAAAATACCTGCAAATAAAAAAAATATAGACATATTTAAAAATATGAATGAATTCTTTTTTTTATTTCTCTTAAAGGACTGATTGATATCTAGAATTTATGTGAAAGATAATCTAAGGTTCATCTCTCCTTAGCCTAAATAATAAATAATGGCATTAGTGTAATGGAAAACAAATATTTCCCAGAACAGAAAAAGTACCTGAAATTCTCGGCAGCAATAAAGTGAAAAAATATAGTAAATTTTGACCTGGGGCACAAATCTATTATAAAACTTGAAAAAAAATAAGATTTCATGATCTCAGTGGAAGTTACTAGGTCCAAAAACTTGGAGAAATAATTTCTACTAACAAATTCTAAGGACATTTTTTATTAATAAATACAAACTTCTGGCACACATAGTACATGGCAGTTTATCATCACTTACACAATAATTAAATTTTAACATCAAAGACCAAACATCCCATTTTAGGTTTATAAAGTTATTTTTATATTTTTTAATTCTATTTTGCTGAGTTCTGAATATAGTGCAAAGAAATAATATTCTTCGAAGACTTTTTTTTACGATAACCAATTGGATAACGAAACATCCTTAAGACTATCGTTTAATTTAAATAATAATAATAATAATAAGCTTCGGTGGCTCAGTTGGTTAGACGCTCGGACTTCCCCTCAGAGGTCCGGGGTTCGATCCCTGAGCCGGTACCTCTGGA
>JAWWLR010220109.1:0-12742 GCA_035041075.1 Acraspis erinacei | reverse complement strand
TCTAAAACCCAATTAATGTCCCTTTCTTTAGAAAAATGTAGCCTTTTATTTGTTTCATTATTAGAGCACAAGAGGGAAAATGAGGGGAGGGGGTAGGGGAGGAAAATAAGAGGAAATTAGGGATGAGGAAGTAGGGAAAGTAGAGGTAGTTAAAGGAAATGAGGAGAGGAGAAATAGGGCAAGTGAACAGTAATGAGGAAACTGAAAAAGGAGAAGTGACTGTAAGTGAGAGGAAGTAGAGGAAATCATTCAAATTGACGGTGTGTACGGGAGGGGTAGTAAAATCTATGAAAGGGGAGTAGTGTAAGGGGAGTGTTAGCTTGAGAAGCGAGGAGAGGGATAAGTAGTGAGGGAAAAAGTTAGTGTGGCGAAGGGTGTGGATGAAGTAGGGACAATTATGGGAAATCAGGTTATGGGACAGTAGAGACAATGAGAGGAGAGGAAGTAGAGGTAGGGTGATAAAATCAGGAGAGATATACTAGGGAATTGAGTAATAATGAGGAGAGTGATATAGAAGAAGTGACTGTGAGTGAAAGAAAGCAAGGGAAATTATCAGAAAAAAGAGCATATAGGGGAGGGGAAGTAAAAGCTGGAAGAAGGGAGTAGTGGAAGGGGAGTGTTAGCTTGGGAAGCAAGGACAGAGGGAAGTAGTACGGAAAGAATTTATTGCGGCGAAGGGTGAAGTGAGGGAGGGGAATTAGGTGAAGTACGGAACATGAGGGAAAGTTAGGGTTGGGGCAGCAGAGAATGTGAAGGAAAAGAAAGTAGGAGTAGTGGAAAACGAGTGTTAGCTTGGGAAATAAAGATAGAGAAAGAAGTTATTGTGGTGAAGGGTGAAGGGAGGGTGAAGAATTACATGAAGTAGGGAACATAAAGGGAAATTAGAGATGGGACAGTAGAGAATGTGAAGAAAGAGGAAGTAGAGGTAGGGAGAGAAATTAAGCAGAGTTTATAATGAAGAGAGGGGTGTAGAAGAAGTGACTGTGGGTGAGAGGAAGTACGTGAAATGATTAGAAAAAAGGTTGGTAAGGGGAGGAGAAGTAAAATATGAGAAAGGGAAATAGTAAAAGGAGAGTGTTAGCTTGGGAAGAAAGGAGAGTTGAAAGTAGTGGAGAAAGAAGTTAGTGTGAAGGAAGAAGTTAGTGTGGCGAAGACTGACGTAAGGTAGGGGAATTATGGGAATGTAGATGGGGCAGGGGAGAGAAAATGTTAGAGGGGGATGCTACAAAACCTTTTCTTTCTAATTCTTGTAGTTATCAGATAATCGATTTTCACTTTCAGTGGAATTCACCATAAGCAAAACAACTGCGAGTCGACAGCATTGATAGAGCAACTTCTAAATATGCTAAAATCTGCTCGAAATCATCTGTACCCAACTCAACTGACCCTAAAAGTTGCAGAGATGCTACCAAAAAAGAAACTTGTGGAAGGAAATGGAGGCTGGGGTGATCTTCGGGATCATGAACTCTGCTGGAATATCACTTTAAACACAGATTTAGAGCTGCCTTGAATTTAACAAGGCTAGAAGAATTGATGATACTTGTAACAAATTTTGAGCAGGGCTCAATTTTTGGTTTTTGAGTTTTCCCAAAATCGATACTGCGGTGTAAAAAAATTGAAGGTTTTTTATTATTTAGAATTAATTTTTATTATATTGTTCAGCGTTTTTCTAATATTTAATTAATTTATAGAAACAATGTGAAGCTCATTTGATGAATAGAACGGATTTTAGTAATATGCAATGATGGGAATTAACTAGTTTCTTTCCACTAGTTACTTTTTTTTAGTATTGAGAGTAGTAACGGAGTTACTTTTTCGTTAACAGTAACTATAAAAGTCGTTACTTTTTTTGCTTTTGCAAATGTTTTTTTTCATTTTCACTTTTCAAATTTAAACAGAAAAAGTGACCAAAAGTGATTGAAATTCAGGATGAATTTAACTAATCATACCATGGAATTAACTAAAATTAGATTCAATTTAGAGAAATCTAAAAAATTGAAAGAATTCGTTGAAATTCATAAAAATTTTCGTGCTTTTAAAAACTCAAGTGAATCAATTCAGAATATTTCACTGATTTCAGTAAAATTAGAGCGAATTAGAAAGAATTGAAGTGAATTCCAAAGATTTCAGTATGAATTAAAAAAAAAGGAGAAGTCGAAAAAATTCCAAATGATAAACAAATGTAAGGATAACTTCATGAAAATTCAGGGGGAAGTCAAATGAGTTTAAGAAAAATTAATGTAGTTTAAGAAAAATTAATGCCACTGACTTTAGAAAAATTTAAGTGAAATTAGACAAATTCAAGGAAATTTAAAAGAATGGTATATTATGCCTATGAATTCAAAGTGATTTTAAAATACGTTAGGATGAATTAAAACAAACTAAACATATTTTTTATCCGTTTCATTGACTTAAACTGGGTGAATTTAGAAGAATTCTAAAGATTTTAATAAGAAGTCAGATTGAATTCCAAATTATTTTAAATGAGTTGGAAGGTAAATGAAAATTTGAGTGATTTTAAAGAATTCAAAACTATTTTTAAAAATTCATTTAATTTATTGAATTTGAATGAATTAAAAATAATTCAAAGGGAACTCAAAAGAATTTGATAAAGTGCCTAAGATTTCATGCTGAATTTGAAAAAATTCAAGCTGAATTAAATAAAATTCGAGTCAATTTGGAATAATTTAAGGGAATTGAGAAAAATTCGATAGAATTGGAAACAGTTCAAAAAGTGTTTTTTAAATTCATTTCATTCATTAAGTTTAGCACGAATTGAGAAAAATTTAAAGCGAATTCAAATGAATTTAATGAAATGCCTAATATTTTAAGACGAATGAAATAAAATTCGAGATAATTTGGAATAATTGGAGGGAATTGAGAAGAATTAAATAGAATTTATAAAAATTCAGATTGAATTTAAAAGTAAATTCAAATGAATTGAGAATAATTAAAAAATATTTGCAAAAAATAAATTTAATTGATTAAATTTTGAATGAATTGATAAAAATTTGAAGGGAATTCAAAAGAATTTGTTGAGCCTCCTAATATTTCATGGTAAATAAACAAAAAATTTAAATCGGGATGAATTAAATACAATCCGAGTTAATTTGGAAAAAATGGATGAGAAATGAGAAGCCTTAAATAGAATTAATAAAAATTCAAGGTGAATTCAAAATAAAATTCCAGTAAACTAAACAAAATTTAGAAATATTAAATAAAATTAATTTAATTCCTTAAATTTGTAATTAATTGAGAAAAATTCAAAGGAAATTCAAAAGAATTTGATGAAGTGCCTAAGATTTCATGATAAATTTAAAATAATTTAGTTTAAATTAAATAAAAATCGAGTTATTTTTAAAAAATTAAAGGAAATGAGAAGAATTCAATAAAATTCAGAGAAATTTAAAGTCAATTAAAAAAATTGCAAAGAATTCAAAAGAATTTGAAAGAACATAGGATAAATTTATCGGAATTCCGGGTAATGTGATGAAATTCATATCAATGAATTTAAACCAATTTAGGGTGAATTTACAAAATATTCAGACTAGATTCACAAGCATTCAGGGTAAATTCGAAAGAATTCAGTGTGAATTCAAATAATTTTATCATTAATTCAAAATAATTCTGAGTAAATTTACAAAAAATTCGGCTGAATTCAAAAGTAATAAGGCCTAACTGGATATAATTTAGAATAAATTCTACAGAATTCTTGCTGAATTTGAATAAATGTAGCGTTAATTCTAAAGAATTCCTGGTGAATTAGAATGAACTCGAAATTAATTCAAAATAAATCAGGGTGAATTTAAGAGTATTTAGGATGAATTCAACAGAATTGAGGGTGAACTTAAATGAATTCAGTTTTAATAAAAAATAATTCAAAGTACATTCACAAAGATTCAGGATGAATTAAAAAAAATGAAAGATAATTTCAAAAGAATGCATGGTGAATTTAAAAGTCATCAAGATGAATTGAAAATAATTCAGGGGCAATTCACAAGAATTCACGCTAAATTTATAAGAATTCAGGGTAAATTAAAAAGATTTCAGTGTCAATTTGAATGAATTTAGAGTTGATTCGAAATAATTCATTGTGAATTCACAAAGATTCGGGCTGAATTCAAAACAATTGAAGGCGAATTCAAAAGAGTAGAGGGAGTATTTAAATAAATTTAAGGCTAATTTAAAATAATTAAGGTCGAATTTAAAAACCATCAGGATGGATTCTAAGTAATTCACGTTGAATTCACAAGAATTCAGGTTGAATTAAAATAATTCAGGGTGAGTCTAAATTAATTCAGGATGAATTCAAAAGAACACAGGGTAAATTTAAGAGAATTGAGTGCAAATGTAAAAAAACTGGTAGTGAATTTTAATAAATTTAGGGTCAATACAAAAGAATTCAGAGTGCATTTAAAAGTATTCAGGATGAATTCAGAATAATTCATAGTGAATTAACAAGAATTTAGCTTAAATTCCAAATAATTCTAAGGAATTAATAAAAATCAGACATCCTTCCGTTCTCTGTATTAATTAATAAAAAAAGTGACTGAAGTAAAATTTTTATTTTAAATATTAACTATAATGATTTTATCTTAAAAAAGTGATTTGAGAAAAAAAGTGACTAAAAGTAACTTAAGAGACTGTGTGACTGTGTGAAATTACAAGATGTCACATGTTTATTTATTTATAAAAGCGATAAGTTACAAATTTATTTAGTTTTAGAAAAAATGAATCCTTAATTTTACCTTCAATTGGTATTTTTATTTTTAATTTGAAATCGACTTTAGCCTTCAATTTTTTTTATTTTTTCAGATTATTTAACTTCCCACTAGTTTTTAAGAAGCGCATGGAAAAGCGATGAAACATATTTGCTCCGTGCTCAGAAATTTTCACAAATTGATGTGAAAAATGTTGATAACCGTGCGTGTGAAAGAACTGATCTTGTTAAACAATTAATTACTTAATTAAACCACTGAATTAAATCGTCCTGTCGCAATATTGTGCTTCTTCAGAAGAAAAAAAAGACACTTTCAGTGGCCCGATCGCGCGAGTTTATTTAATTTTTAAACAAATAATTTTCGAATTATATTGAAAAACTTTGTTAATTATGATGAAAGTCCAAAGAATTTTTTATTTTAAACTCCTAAAAATTTGTGAAATCCAAGGCCACAGTGAAATGCTCAATTTTTAGTAGTTAAGAATATTTTCTAATTAAAATTTTTTTAATTATCTGGCAGGACCAGTAGAAGAGAGTTCTTGATTTTTTAAAAGTATATACTAAGTATGCACTTTTTAATGTTTTGTTTATTAAATATTAGATACGCGCAAGTTTTATTCTAGTAATTATTGTTTAAGCGTATCGTTAAACGTATCCGTATGGTAAATTGAAACGAAAATCAGACTTGGTCCAATAAAAAAAAATTAATTTATTAATTGAATAAAAATTATTACAATAACTTTTTATTTTGACCTACTGGGCCAATTCTGATTTAATAGAACTTTTTTAATAAACGAAGATCGAAGGTGTTGGTAGTAGCACTTCTATCAAGGATGAAACCGTATTTTTTTAAACACTTTTATTTAAGAAAGGCTTTGCGAAATTAATATTCGAAATTATAAGAGATTATTTCCATACAAGGGGAGACCACCAATTCTGAATCTTATTTTTGTTTCTTAATTTTTAATTAAAAAAATGATAATGAAGTAAATTTAAAAAAAATGCAGGCAGCGAGAATCGAACACGCAACCTGAAGGCTATGAAGCCACAGCGCAACTTCCTGAGCTATCGGCCAATCAAATTCATAATTGGTGGTTTGACCTTGTCTGGCAAACGCTGTTTAAATATTAAGTAAAAAAGTTATGTCAAACAAAATTGTGAAACGTCTTTTTACCTATGTAACGATTACCAAAAGCATATTCTATAGTCAACGCATTCTCAGTCAAAAAAGAAGAGTAAATCGTGAGGCTGGGTAAAAATTTGATAATTTGTGCCTACTTCAGTCATGAACTTTGATTGTAATATTTCATGAATTAAGTAACTATGGGTGATATAGTATAACGAAATAAGTGTTTTCTATTGAAATAAAAATGAATGTTCCTTAAAATATTTGTCTAATTCTTAGCCATTTTTTATTTGACTTTGTGAAGCTCTTCGCCTGGGGTGATTGCTGGAAAGATTGATCAGGAACTTGAGTCTGAGCAGTTTTCTCAGCCCCATACCCTTCAACACATATTTTCTCTAGCACCAATTATTTTTAATACCAAAATAATACTTTCTACTCATATTTAGATATTCAAAGAAATTTTTTAAACAATCTATTATTGTTTTTACCAATTTTCTCTTCGAACAGAGGTAGAATGTCACCGTTTTTTTACTTTTTTATTTTTCTGGTTTGAGCGTGGAAATAATAATTTAAATTTCACAAAAATTATTGTATAAGCAATTTATTATTATTATTATTATTATTTATAAAAATTATTAATATTCGCTTAGAATAATTTCAAACAATTTTATTTAGAGTAAGGTAATGATTATTACACAATTGTTCTAGAGCATAAAATATTACTTTCTATTAATAATCAGAAGTTTGAACAAATAAAAAAAATTTAACAATTAATTACAGTTTTTAGAAATTTTATTTTAAAATTTATATAGAGAAATTATTTTTTCGGCTTTTTTCCATTTTTTAGTTAGAGCGAGAAAATAATTAAATTTAATCAAAATCATTTCTAAATCATTTCGAACGCTTTTTTCACTTTTCATTTAGAGCTTTTTAACAATCTATCAAAGTTAACAAACATAATTGTTTAAATAATTTGTTATTATTTATAGAAATATTCTCTTAGAATATAGGCAGAAGATTACGTTTTTTCTGCATTTTTAAACTTTTTAGTAAGATAATTTCTGAAATTTCTTACCCGTTTTCAATCAAAGTTAAAAAAAATAAATGTATAAATTAATTCTTAATATTTATAAAACTATTCTGTTAGAATAATGTTAGAAATTTGCTGTTTTCTTCACAAATTTCCAACTTTTCATCAAATTTTTATTAAGAGTAATATAAATCTTTTCTAAAAATCTCTACTAATCATCAGATATTTTAACAATTCTTTTTAATAATTGATTACTGTTTTTACCAATGTTTCCTTAGAATATGAGTAGAAAATTAAGTTTTTTCTGAATTTCTCAGCTTTCTGGATAGATCAAAAACAATTAATTAAATGTAATAAAAATAATTGTATAAAAAATTTATGATGATTATTTATAACAATTAACAATATTCTCTTAGAGTAATGATAGGAAGTGGCCGTTTTTTGTCAACTTTTTATTTAGAGTAAGGTAATGATTAAGACAAATTTTTTCTAAAACTCTTTACTAATAAGCAGATGTTTAAAAAATTAAAAAAAGAATTAATATTGTTTTTAGCAATTTTCTCTTAGAATATGGGTAGAAAATTACGTTCTTTCTGCATTTTTTAAATTTTTTAGTTAGAGAGAGAAAGTAATTAATTTAATTTAACAACCATAATTGTATATAATAAAATTCCTGTAAATGTAAAATTCCCGAACAATAAAATTCGCGAATAATTAAGCTGCCGAAAAATAAAAATACCGAATTGAAAAATTCCCGAAAAATAAAATTCTGGAATAATAAAATTCCCGAATGACAAAATTGAAGAAATTTTATAATATTACCGAATTAGGAAATTCCCGGGTAATACAAGTTCCGAAAGTTAATAATATTACTGAAATGGAAAATTGCCTAATAATAAAATTTCCGACAGGAAATTGTCGAATTGTAAAATATAAGAATTGGAAAATTCCCGAATTTAAACAACTAAAATTTTTTGATACATGTGTTTTATTGATTACAAATTTAATAATGCAATTTTTCTTTGTTTAAAAATAATGTTAAAGGTTTAAAATTAGGAAAATTATTTTTTGCATTAAAAATAACAATAATTTTTAATAAAATATTTCTGAATGACGCAATTTTTAAGTTTTTATATGAATAAACAAAATAAAAACAACGTTCGCAAAAACCGAATTTGAAATTGACATTTATGTTTTTGAATGTCGATATAAGTAAGGATAAAAACAGAGGGTGATTGTTTTTTTTTTGTTCGAGGGGCAAGTTTCGTAAAATTTAACTAAATAGCTGCAAGCTAAATTCTCATTTTTCAAACTTAAAAATGTGATTTTTTTAACTCTTCTAAATTTTACCAAATCTGCCCCCGAATCCCCTCCCAAAAAATCACCCACTGTTTTCATATTACCTTAAAACGATTTTCAAAAAATATGTATAAATATAAAATTCGATTTTTGCGAACGCTCTTTGTATTTTTTTAAATACAATGAACATTAAAAATTTCGTTATCCAGAAATATTTTATTTAAAATTATTGTTATTTTAAATTAAAACCATAATTTTCGAAATTTTAAACATTAAAAATAATTTAAAAAAATAAAATTTAATTGTTGTACTTGCAATCAATAAAATATATTTATAAAAATATTGTAATTGTTTAAATTCGAGAATTTTTCTATTCGGATATTTTATAATTCGGCATTTTTCGTGTCGGGAATTATATTATTCGGAAATTTGCCAATTCGGTAATATTATAAACTGCCGGGAATTTTACATTTAGGGAATTTTGTCATTCGCCAATTTTAATATTCGGAAATTTTTCAATTCGGTATTTTTATTTCCAATTAAGGAATTTTACAGTGTCGGGAATTTCATTTTTCCGGATTTTTCAGTCGTCCCTAGAAAATTAAGTTTTGTCTACATATCTCAGCTTTCTAGTTAGAGCGAAAAATTATTATTATTATTATTATTATTATTATTAATATTATTATTACACCATTAAGCCGTTTCCCTTTCGGGGTAGGCGTGACTCACTCGGTGGGGAAGGGAATTGTGTGGGGAAGGGGTTATAGAATTTTTAGATTGATCCAGAATTTTCGTCTTATTTATTTAATAATACGTTCATTCCACAATACTGCTCCGACCCAGGTTGCTGATCAATCTCTCTAGCAATGGCATACTTCTCTAGCTTCTTTCACGTCCATGCATTTTTTCATGCAGGCTCTTGTATTTCTATGGCTTCTTATGTCTCTTCTAACTATTTTCTTATTCTCACATTCTAACCATTTTTTCCGCGGTCCGCGTCTGGGCACGCTGCCATTTACTTTACCTTAATACACTTGTTTCATTAGTCGTTCATCCTTCATCCTCTCAATATTCTTGAATCATCTTAACCGATTTTTTCTTAACATTCTTTAAGAATTATCTCATTACTCACTTTGTACATCCGAGTTTTTCCGCATATTATGCGCAATAATCTCATTTCAATCGCGTTAATTTTACTCTTATATTTTACTTGATATGTCCATTTTTCGCTACCGTATAGTACAGTCGGTACAAATACAGAATTATGTATTGCCATTTTAGCCTTATTTGATATATTCTTACTTCCAACGAATATTTTAACCAAACATGAAGGAAAAATTCCTGTGTTCAAGGTTTTCAGTCTTTCCACCTTCAGTTTGAAAAAGTATACACGCAAAAAGTGTGCGTGAAGTGCAATGGCCGAATACAATACGTAAGATTTGAACAGATGCAGATGCTTACTCTAGTCTAGTAATGAAATCAGCCTTCACCTGATGTGACAATTTTTTGGTATCAGCAGGTCGCAGTAAAATGTTGTCTATCGACTACATGCTTTTCAGCGAAACTAACATAATTTTCTTTTTAATCAAAACTATTAATTTTTTAGGGTAAAATATATATCTTTTTGAACAACTATTATGATTAATGAAAAAGGTTTAGACTTTCCCTTGCTGGTTTCCGGAATTGTTTAAATTTGAGGGCATTTGTCAACTGCACAATTTTTGTGTATTTATTTTTTACATAGAATTGTGTTGCTTGTCCAACATTTTTATTTTTTAGTTTACATTTTCATCTTTACGAATAAAACGAAAATTATGCATTCTATCGAAAAGTGGTTAATAACAAAAATTTATCTCTTTTTTTTTGAGCAACTTTTGTCCATTATTTATTATCGTACTTCGTGTCCATTTTTCACGATTTTTTTAGTTTTAATATTATTTATTACGATGAAAACAAAAACTATGCGTCCTATCAGAAAGTGATCCCCTGCTTGGATGCTCAGTTTTTGTCCATTTATTTTTTTTGCAGCTTATGTCTCACGTTGCAAAGTTTTTCTTTCCTTTTTATGAAAAAAAATTCCCAAAGATAAATTATTCGAATTTCCGAGTAGTACGAAGAACCGTCCATAGATTTCTCAAATCTTAAAAAATGGCCTCCACAATATTTAAAATGCTCTATCTTTTTGAATTTTCAGCAGACATAGCTGGCTAAAGAACTAAACGTTCAGTTGCCGACACTAAAAGAGTGTACCAAAGGCCAATCTAATATATTAATTCTGTCAACAGTTACTGTGCTCCCAGGTAGACAGCCAGACATAGAGACATGCAGAAATGTAGACATGTATACGTACATACAGATTCGTACAAAACTATTTTTGATTATCAGAGGGTCTCAACACGTGGACATTTGACAAAAACAGTTGTGGTGGTTCCAATTTTACAGCCAAGAAATTACTTTTGCAATTCAGAAATAAATTAAATACCAAAATTGTATCCCTTCCAATTGAATAAAAAAAATTTCCTCTTCCGAATATGAGAAAAATTGAAAATTAAAAATTATTCCTTTCTATCATAAGAAAAATGTTAAAAATCAAGTAACTGCCCCACTTTATCTCAATTAAAATAGTAAAAAAATATTTAAAATAAATGAATTCCCTTCTAACTCAATAAAAATTAGTAGATACTCCGCAATGAAAATGTTCAAAATAACAAAATCTTTTTAGTATAGAAAATAGAATTAAAATGTTCAAACTCAAAAATATTTTAGGTTAAACTCATTCCAATTGAATGATTTTATGCAGTATTTAATAAGTCAAATTTAATATAATTGAAAAGGTTTTTCTAAATAAAAACTTTAAAAATTATAATATTAACAGAGTAATTATAAAAATGATTAAACTCATGATTTCGGTAGAGAATGAGGAAATATGCTTTAATAAATATACATATACATATACATATACATATACATATACATATACATATACATATACATATACATACACATATACATACACATATACATACACATATACATATTCATATACATATACATATACATATAATTGACAAAATTATGTAATAATTTTTAATCAATCGCAAAAAATATACAAAATTGCAAAAATAATTGTGTTTGAAATGACAAGCCAAAAGCTTAAATTTTAAATAAAGTAGTTCAATTTTCAACCAAGAAGCTGAGTTAAAAAAATAATAATGCTCAATGAAAAATATAATTGTTGATATCTTAGCTAATCAAAATTTTAATTTATAATAAAAAGCCATTAAGTTCTATAAAAAAGACGCATTTATAACCAAATAAAACAATCCTCGACATAAAAAATTAATTTTTCCTCAAACAGTTGCACTTTTAACTCAAAAAGTTGCATTTTTACCAAAACAGATCAACTTTCACACGAAAAAGACGAATTTTAAACAAAATAGTTCAACTTTCAACCAAGTATAGTTGAGTGTACAACCAAAAAATATGCATTCTTATTGAAAAAATGTAATAGTTGACATTAAAACTAGAAGAGATATTAATTTTCAACAAAAAACTGTTCAATTGCCAAAGAAGATACGTTGCTAGTAAAATATACAGTTGAATCGACAACTAAAAAATATTTTTTTTTTCACCAAAATATTGCATTTTTAAACCAAAAGGACAAATTTTAATCAAGCTGGTTAAATTTTCAACCGAAAATTTAATTAGAGAAAATACAAAAAGAAAGAAAAGTTCGAGTTATTTTAAGAATAGTTATGTACAGAATTTCGGGATGTAAAACTTCTTAATTTAACGTCTGGGAAAAACAGATTAGTATTGGTAAGGAAAAACCTTATTTGATCGACATCATCTACACGATTTATTATATAGTATAATGGTAAGTAAATATGTAATTAATACTAATAAATATAAAAGGATGTTTGAATAAAAAAATGTTGCATACATTTAACTGTTTAATTGTAAAATACACAATTTTCAGTTTCGTGAATGTGTTTAACGTTGTAGTAATTTATATTTAAATTGAATAATGGGTACTATAATTCAAAAATCAGAAATTAATATTAAGTTTATTGAAAAAATAATTAGATGGATCCTTTTTTAAAAAGTACGTTCGTTCTGATAATTAAACCTGGTATTCCAGGTGTTGACAAAACATTCATCTTGAGAAAGTTGTGCTGTAAATTAAACATGCAGGTACTTTCATGAGTGCTTGAAGGTGTCCTTATTCTATTATATAATTCTTCTACTCCTGGTGTTAAGCACTGGGTTTAAAAAAAGTGAAATTGTTTAAATATTGCGTTATACAGTAATGGAAATATATTTAATCAGAATAATCACAAAGTTTTTAAGTTATAATGTAGAGGAGACTGGGGCTAAAGGTTAAATTTTCGAAAAATTACCCAACGTTTTTTTTATAAACATATATACGTTGTAGGGAAATCGGTCCTCAACAAGTTTTTATAAGACAGTTCGTGATGTTTTCACGAGAAATGTACACTACCGTCGGAAATTATGAGATCGATTGACGCAAGCACTATTGAAAATCACTCCTGGCTTTGAACCACGA